>JAAAKE020156259.1:0-12344 GCA_010014785.2 Anisolabis maritima
AAATAGGTCAACTTCACCCCTTGGCTGAAAAGTTACAGGTAGTGACAATTTTCAATATTGCTCTCTTCTTTATTTGTGTTTTGGCTGCTCAGTCCATATCGCCTCATTATATTAGATGCATTTTACGTTGACAAAAAAATTAAAAAATATATATCTATAAAAACAAAAGCAAAAATAAAATTATTGACAAAAATTATAAATTATGTAGAGTATTTTCACCAATACATAAAGTTATTTTGCAGGGCTCATGGAGTCCAACATTTTTTTTGAAGGTTGTGGGGTATTTTATTATTTTTATTATTATGAAGAGATCATCTTAAAAACCAAGGAATGTGTTCAAACTTAGAGAGTCCGAAAAAAATTATTTATTTTCTATTTATTATTGGGTACGAATTGATATATTGTGTTAGGTGGTGTTTGGATAATATGTATCAAAATAAAAATATAATTAGATTGTTTAAAGCCTATATATGGCCGAAAGAGTTAAAAAAAAAGGAATAGATCTTTTTAAAATAATAAATGTTATAATATTTAATAGTATATAATATAATATAATGAAAATGTTTCATTTAATAAATATGAGAAAATTTTAAAAGAAGAACGTCAAAAATGTCAACAAAATTACCCACAATTTGATCCGGGAAAAATCTATTTATGTTGTCCTTTTTACTTGTGAGATTTATTATCTCCCTCCCTTTATTTTCCTGATTAAAAACATAACAAGACTAATTTTATGAATTTAAAAAAATAACTGGAATCATAAAATGCATTGAATAGATAAAACATTAAACTAGGAACTAATTTCTCAATTTTTATTTGTCTTCTAATCATGATCATTTTTTCTACTAATCAATCAAAGCTCGGTTTGGGAGGGGCTTGCTAATTTTCCTGTTTACTGATTGAAGGTCACTTTTATAAATTAACTACTAATTTGATTTTAAAATGACCTTTCTGAATTCGACTTCTCATTGTTTTTCTAATTTAAGAGTAAATTATTACCCAGGCTTTCAATTTGTGGATAATTATCCTTTTGATTTGTTAACAGAATAAAATATCTTGTTTATGGAGAGGGGAAATTCATTCAAAAAAAATTTTCATTCTCTTTTTCATTTATTCATGATAAGGATCCATCTACCGGGATCTATAATTAATATATTATACAAAGCATGAGATCAGAGTCATCTATTGTGAAGCAAAAAAATTATTTCAAAAAAAAGTTATATTTAAGTCAATAAAATACAAAAGAGATTTTAATTTTAATTTAACTTCCGGTCTAAACAAAGAACAGCGTGAAACAATTAGAAAAATTTGTTAAATAATCAGTTATTATCCCCTACCCTTTTCCCAGAGAGTTCGGTGAAATTTTTTTTAAACCAAAGGGATACCAATTGGTATAAATAACTAACAGTTATTTGTTCTGGAAGGTTTTCGCGGTTGGTTGTATGTGGAATAATGTTTTCCCGGGTTGGTCCGCGTTGATTGTTGAGATTAACTCGACGTTTCGGCTATCTTTTTGGAGCCATTTTCAAGATTTTTGTGTTAGGAAGTAATGGTGGAGGTGGTTTGTTTTCGGGGTCGCAATCTTGCTAGTCCCCAAGTTTAGTCAGTGGATGTGGATGTGGCGGTGGTTTGGATTTCGCTCTGAGGTCGAGGGCAGGCTTGGTTGGGTGTTGTGTTGTTAGTGTTTTGTTTGGGTTGACTTCGAGGCCTCAATCTGCCTACTCGAGTCGTTGTGTATGTGGATCTTTCCGAAGCTTGTGTTTGTCTCTGTGTTCTAGGTAGTGGTTGTTTGGATTGTTTTTTAGGAAGTGTTTGGCTGGATGGTGTGGTGACGGATATCACGTTGGTTGGTTCGGCTCGGATCCGGGGCCTCAATCTGCCTACTCCCCGGGTCGAGGTGTTGCTTGGTCGCTTGTTCGATCTCAAGTTCGAGCGACCAAGCAATAAAAATAAACAGAAAAAATAAAAGTTAAAAATAGATAAAATTATCGGCAATTTGTTAAAAAGTAAGCACTTTATGGAAAATCTAGAAAGAGAAAAAAACCAATTTGTGATAAATTATGAAAAATAAATTTGTGATGATTTGTAATCATAGTAACAAAAAACTTTTAATTAAGTCATTTCTTCATCGAAGATCATGACTACCAGTGTAATCGTCGATTGATTTTATTAAAAAGTGATTTTTTAATAAAATATTTATTTTACCCCCTCCCTCTCCAATCTCCAAATTCATTAATTTAATTACCTCCATGTTAGGGAAAAATTAATTAATCTCTGAATCCTTTTGATGCAGCTACCTTTCTCGATTAGAATGGGCTAATGATAGCGGATTGTGCGTGATTGATTAGCCTATAAAATAAAGAAGAGATGAAGAAGAAAAAGAAGAGCCTCCGCAGCATTTTCTTCTCTTCCCCGTAGGGCAAACCCGAATAGATTACATCCACATCCGATAATCCGGATAAATAACTATTACATTCATATTTTAAGTAAATTATTTGGACACAATGTCATTTCGCGGCGATTTAGAAGAAAATTACGTTCATAAATTATATCTAATTAAACATGATTCATTATGATTAGATGTAATTACAGAGGATGATTGCCTATTTTTTAAAACTCGTCATTAATGATCAAAATTTAAATAGAAAAAATTAAGGCAAATAGGAAATTAAAAAAAAAAATGATAATAATATTAAAAGAATCATTTGTAAGTTAATAGCTCTACAACATTTCGATTTTCTTCATGAAATTTTTGTTTTTGTTTAATTTTAATCTAAGAAAAATAATTCGTTCAATTTATCGGGGTGATAGTTCGGCTTTGATAAAAAACATCTTCAGAGCAGTAGATAGTGAATTCTAATATATCTATAATAAAGTAAATCTAGTTTGAGAGAATGACAGGCATATAAAGATATTTATTAAATAAAAAAAAAAAAAAATATTGTATAAATAGTTTAATAAGTCGAAAAATGCGGTTGAAAATTTAGTGGTGTTTAATTTAATTTATCCTCGCTGCCTTTCTGAGATTAAATTAAGCAGCCGCATTTCCTAAGCTTCAGTTTTTTTTTTTTTTTCTTTCGGCATTTAGACTCCGTTCTTATTTATTTATATTAATTGGTAGCCAATATAATAAAAATAAATTATTGACATTCAGATCGAGAAGATTGAAGCGAGACCTCTACCTATGCACCAAGGACAGGGCAATTTTCAATTCGTATTTATGTTCTTTGAATATTCTAAATGTTATCTTTATCAAATCATAAAATTGCTTCTTTTCCTGTCGCACTTGGTTTGTGGACCTAAGACCTTTTTGCTTATTCTAAATCAGCTTAAATGGGCTCGCAAAGTGAAATGTTGGAGTCACGAAAATTTAATTCAAATACATGGATTTATATTATTTTGGGTTATTAATATTTTTTTCTCTCTCTTGGATGACTTCGGGAGCAAAGCGCCTTTAGCCAGTAAAGTAAAATAAATAAAAATTCAGTAAATATACAAATAAAGAACCATCAAATAGCAAACAAAAACAACAAAGAAACAATCCAGCCATTCCCGACCGGATCACTATATTAATGAAGAAATCAAATGAGTCTCAAACAAAATTCGAAATTGTTCAATCGGAAACATCCCAACACCAAAAATGTAGCGGACTAAATTATTTAAGCGAAAATATTTATTTCTATATCTTTATTTTATATTTAATATTTGGGGCCGCAAAAAAATCTCGATGATAAAAAAGGATCAGGAATGAAAAAAGATTAAGTCCTATATAATACCATACGCCATTAAATTATTTTTTGAAAGTCAATATATCTAAATTGATATATTTAATTAATAGAAAATAAAAAAAAAGACACTAAAAATTTTATTATCAAATTGAATATTAGATTCAAAATTGGAATTAGGAAAGACCATGTCTAAAGGAACAAGAAAGAAATTTTTAAAATAAAGAAAAAAAAGAAAATGGAAGTCTATTGCAAATTTTGATCAATCTACAATACGTCTTGATAGGAGAGAAAGAGAGAGGAGGATGCTGAGGAATCAAAAGTGGGGAGGGGAGGTGAGCAGTGATTACCGCATCAAAGCGTAGCGGCGGCTACGTATCATTCCAAGAGAGTAGGAGCAACACCGCAACAGCTACCACTCGGAAAAAATAAATGAGAAACCATTAACGGAAAATATTAAAAAATATGTTCCTCTCTCTTTCTGGAAGGGTCCATTAGGGCACACATGTTTTGCTTTGAAACAAATAATGGCGTCAAAAATATTAAACTAATCTAAGAAATTATCAAATTATCAAGCATATCAATTAAATAATTGGTAGGTATAAAAAAATTTTAAATAGGAAGACCACCTTAGTGAGAATATCACCTACCTCGTTCCATCACGAAATTTTATCGACTTATTTAAAAAAACATGGATAATTATGTATTAAAATTATCTGACAAATAATATTTTTTATATTACAAATTTTTTATGAAAATCATATTTAAGAATAAATATATAATTGAAAATAAAATTTACATTTGCAAAAATTTGCGATCAATCAATTGGAAGTGGGGAGAAGACGAGGAGTTAATTATGCCCCTCCCTGAAAAGAGTCAAAAACTAAATAATCATTAATTCGCTAATAATTTGTTTATTTGTGCCAAATAAAAAAAAATTTATATATTTATTGAAAGTTTTTATCCTAAACTCTAAATGACAAATTGAAGCGTATTCTTGGGAGTCGAACTCATCTTCTCCCACCGGTTAATTAAGTACATCTTATATTGGCTAGCAATTAATTTAAATAAATAAGGACGGAGACTAAATGGCCTCAGATGTCGAAAAAGACTTAAAATACATCTTATAAAGTTTTTGGAATGAGCCGATGAATTAAATTTCATTTAGAAAAAAAAAAAGTAGAACAAAAATTATTTTTCGCCTTCATCTAGAAATAATTCGTTCGTTAAAATTTTAACTTTACTCACTTCACGGGGTAACGTTTCTTTTAGCATAGATATGATATGAAAAAATATTAAAATATTTTATTTACGCTTTTAATGACGACGTTTCGACAACATTTTTGTCTTCATTTGTTGAACGCCCGCCGGAAGACATCGATATTTAAATATTTTCACTTATACATAAATAATTATAAACTAAATGGTCTCTATAGGTTGAAAGAGAATAAATTAAATTTAAAAAAAAGAAAAAATTTTTCATATCGTATCTGTGCAAAAAAAAAAAAAAAAACTACCTAATCAAATTATTGAAAAACAAACCTATTTTTTAAATTGAAATTTTATAATGTAATAATATTTTTTAAATGTTTTTTAAATTCAAAATAGGGGTGGGTATGATTTAAATTTTTTTTTTTTATTTTAACTGCTTAAATAAAATAATCCCTAGAAGTGAAACCGACTTTAGAAAGAAGAAATATATAATGAATAAGGCGATTCAAAAAAAAGTCAAACGAAATTTTTTTAAGGTTAAAAGGCTGAGTCAATAAATTACAAATAAATAAATAAAAAGGTCAAGTGATATTTTCTAAATTTTAAAGAGATTTTTATTTATTTGTTAGTAAGACATGTACTTATAACCGATTAGCATGCTAAATTATATTTTCGGTTAAAAATAATTTCACAAATTCTGAATGCTAATACAAAAATGATTTTAAAAGGTTTTTAATAAATTGAGATCAACCTCTAATTGTCAAAAATTTCTAATATTTAATATTATTATTAATTCAAGCGAAAATCTTCAATGAATTATATCTGGTTGAATGGTGACCACGACTTACCCGATCTATGGTTAAACTACCTTTATGCCAACCTTTTCTCCCCATTCCCAAAAAAAAAAATCAAGTCTGAGACCATTTGGAGGGCCGGTTTGATACTTCCCATCTACTTTTGATATAACGACCTCGAATACGGTATTAAAGTCAAAGGAAATATAAGAAGATTAATTCATATAAATAAAAGAGATTTTAAATTTATTTTTATAGAAAATTTGATTTTTACTCTATAAAGAGGGATATTTTTTTAATGATGAAAATTCCGAGAGACACAAAATGAGAGGGTTTTAGAATGGAATAAAATAATAAACCGAAAAGAAGAGAGAAAGAAAAACATACAGAGATACGCTCTCGATTACATCAATTTTGAGTCCAAGCAAAAAGGAAAAAATAAAAAGAGAAAGAGAGGAGATAAAAAATAAATTGAGCTGACGGCGAAGGCAACTCAAGAAGCCCATTTGATAATACGTGTTGGATAAAATAAATGATGGAGTTAATGCGATTAGATTTTGAGGTGAAAATGTTCATCTATGACGAATCGGAAATGTATTGAGGCAGCAGCCAATAAGCATTCATTCTATGGCCATTTATCCATTTCTTTTCATTTAAATCCAATCGGGTAATTACTTTTGAAAAATTACAATCGTATAGAAAAGGTTGTGTGATTGACAGCCAAGAGGGAGTGGGGGGATAGAGATGAGGGAGAAATTATCTCATGCTAAGGCAATCATGCAATTCAAGAGCCAACTTGATTTTTTTTTTTAATCAAAACAAGTCAGGGCAATAATTTACAATTTTTATTAGAGAATTGGATTTTATATTAAAAGTTACTAAGTGGAAAATTATTATCATAAAAATAATAATTAAAGAAAAAAAATTTATAAAACTTTTGAAAAATTTTATTAAATAGTTCTTTTAAGATAAAACATTATTGCGGGATGAGTTTGTGTATAATACGCGTCCACTGGACTCGAACCAGGATTTTCCTCTTTCGATGGACATGTTACTTTTTCTAGGGGGCACGAATTATGCCCACAAAAAAAAAAAAAAAAAACACAAACTCCTCTCGCAAATTTTTTATGTTGACTGGTGGGGCGTTATTTGAAAACAAGCAGCTATTTCAAACAAAAAGAGAATGAAATAGTTTCCTCTATTATTAGTTGAGACCTTGCGTCTAGAAGTTCATAAATTATATTATTATAAATATATTATATAGTCATGTAATTTTTCGATTGACCTAGACTAGATTTAAAAAATTAAATTTTTTTTTTATATTTATAAATATTGCCCTCAGGTGAAATTTTGAATGGAAAAATTGGTGGTACCGCTATTTATGTCTTCGATGTACATATACTACCATAAAGAAAAATAAGTCGACACAGGTGACAGCCCATCACATTACTTTCTTTTGCCTAAGCATTTAAGGGAAAGTTTTGTGATGTGCTCTTATCACAACAGTTTTTTCCATCCTAAATATACTCCTTATTTTGATAATTCAAACGAAATTTGTCATAAGTAAACTTCCTCTCTCTGGGCCAAAATAAATAAACCATCAACAACCGAACAGTCATTCGTTAGAGGATTGGAACTATAGTATGATTATAAGAGAGATATAGCTGGGCAGATTAATTGTGTAAGGGTTCGGAGAAAAGAACCAGCCGCTTTTCTCACTATACACTACTTTATTCAGCAAATATTTCAACCATTCGGCCATCCTCAGTGCCACACTGATAATTTTAGTGAACCTAACGTACGCAGGTCCACTAAAATTTTTACCTGTGCGCAGAGAAATAATACTATTTAAAAAATTTAATTTCAATGAAGTTTTTACTCGAATATGACTATCTACTAATTTATTTGATCCCTAAATTTTTATATTTGTTATTATAAAGATTGAATGGATATTATTTATTTCAGATTGTTCAATTCAAGTTTATTTATTTATTTTGAAAATTTTTTATTCATTTTTTTTTTACTTTCCAGATTAGCGAAAATATGTTTCGTCGTTTGACCGTCCGCGGGATTCGCTGCTTTCACTGACATAAAAGAAAATAATATTTAATTTTATTTTGCCCCTCGTATCTTTTTTTTAAACTGTTCTCGAAAGCATTATTGGTTCCATATTATAGATAATTTCTAAAACCTATATCACCTGGAAAGCTTAGGATAATAATTTAAACTTTTTTATAAGTATCATAATAAATATAAAATTTAAAACTATAATTTAGCAAGAGAATGTGGTTTTAATGAAAAACTCCTTCCTATATTATAACTTTCAATTCAATTCGTTATACACTTCTCGAGTTATAGGCTAATAATAAGAATGTGAGAACGATTTAATAAATACGACCGAGATGACATTATAATTAAATTTATTTTATATGAGGAAAAAAATTTTCTAATGATTTTAATTTTAAAAAGGAAAATTTTCATTTTCAAGATTAAAATTAAATTATGAAGATAGCGGATCTTTTTTTTAAAAATAAATTTTGGCGATCCTCTCTATTTTTACTTACTAAATTTTTATGAATTAACTAGCCCCAACCCCCTGGCTGAGAGGTTATAAGTATTAATATGGTCAATATTGATAATGTTTACAAGCATTGGCCACCAATTAAAATAAATAAATAAGGGCGGGATTTAAATGGCATGTCGAAAAAGCTTTAAAAGCCAAAGGATGTGATTTTGGATGAAAATTTATTTTAATTAATTTTTTACCAATAAATATAAATAAATATACCTCTAAGATGTCGAAAAGACTTAAAAAAAAAAAAAAAAAGAATTGACTAATAAGGAACATTAAGTCGGATCAGACTTCCTCATTCGCGGCATTAGAGGCTTTTATATATGGTAAAGGCTGGAGAACATATTTTCGACCTTCAGGAAGCTGGTGACACGGTCCCAACAATCAAAAAAAAATTCATAAAATATAATAATTGAATCACATTAGCCTTGTAGTGAGGCTTTAAACTGATAATCAACTTTAGAAACTTATATATACTAAATAAATTGTAAATTATATGATGTATCATGGCATAATGACCAAAACTTTGTGTCAAAAAAAAAAACTAGAAACTTTAATAATAAATTAATTTGGAACAAAACTTTAAAATATAAAAATATTAGAAAATTAAATATCAAAATATATTTGTTATTGTTTAAAGATCATTTTAAAAACATCTGTATGGTGGGTGCTGTTAATTTTTAAGATGAAGAGAGTCTGTGGCAGGGATTTGCACAGTAAGAGCAAGGGGTAGAGGTGCCAGTTTATTCGTTTATTATTATTTAATATAAGGGTAGTATTGGGACAGGAGTGTTTTGTCATTATATAGATATAAAAATAACCTTTTGAGAACAAATAAATAAACATATTGTTCTGAACGAATCTCAACTATTAAAAAAAATGTTTATAGGGAAAAAATCTACGAGGAAAGATCCGCCCTCCACCAAAACGATAATAAATAAGTTGGTGTTTACCTTTCGTCTGTAT
Source organism: Anisolabis maritima (assembly GCA_010014785.2). Lineage (NCBI taxonomy): Eukaryota > Metazoa > Arthropoda > Insecta > Dermaptera > Anisolabididae > Anisolabis > Anisolabis maritima. The sequence goes on from JAAAKE020156259.1 coordinate 9,270, forward strand.
GTTTGGGACGTTTTTCCTTCCTCTCGGGTCTCCCAGTTCTCGCCGAGTTGTTTCTCCCAATTCCTCCGATATTTTTAGGCGGGTCCCGTAGCGAAAAACTTTTAGCATAATGCCCGAGATGTAGAGCTTTGAAAGAGAACACTTCCCGCACTTCACGGGGGTAGGAGGCGTAGAATCGCACCCAGGACGTGTAGGCTGTAACAGAGAGAGCAGAGCAACATAATTACTCAACACGTTGACTTTTTTTTACTTTGCTGATCAAGGGCCTTTGTTTATAATGATTAAAAGTAAGCAGCAGCTGACCTACAGGACAATCAAACATGTGGTTAGAGTAGAAATTACCTCTCAGAGTAAATGTTAAAAAGGTGAACAAATCATTATTACTTTATTAAAATATCCAGTTAGATTCAAGGAAGATAATAAAATATATTGAAATAAAAAATGAAAATGACATCTCTGTTTTTTTTTTATTTATTATTTTTTTTATCTTATCTTTTTTAAAAAGTATCCCAAGTCATAAGAATTAAGAACATGAGCCTAGTAATTTAAAAAAATTGAGTTCCTTATTTACTCTAATATTTAAAGCATATGTCTATTAAAGACATTTTTTTTTGAAGAACACTAATCACTCATAACATATAAAATATTATAATTTCGGAATTTTTTTAGCTAAATAGTTAGTATATAGTATTTCTGAGTCGTAACCAGGGAGAGAATATGGGATACAACTCTCCTCCCCACCGAAATCGCAATATATAAATTATAATAGAGAGGGAAATATACTATCCCCTTCAAATGTAATTGGATAACCTGTATCTTTTGTTTCGCCTTAATGGATAATTAGAAGGCCTACATGTAATCGGAAAATACTATATTTAATAATATGTAAAAACTATGAAAAATGATAATTTTGGAATTTAATGTAGCTTTTCTAATTATCCATTAAGACAAAAAAAAAAAAGATATAGGTTGTCCAATTACTTTTAAGGGGGATAGTAGTATTAAATAAAATTTAAAACGCTGTTATATATATCAAAAAATATTATTTTGGCTAAATTTTATTTTAAACTAGAGCTAAAAATGATTTATTTCTAGAATATTCATTTTTTTATTATTATTTGATAAGAATTTTGTTTTAATATTATATCAAATAAAACTTATTCAAAGAGGCGAAAAAACTAATTATTTAATCCACAATAAGTAAAGATATACTCTCTTAATGTAAAAATAAAATTAATAATATTAATAAAATATTAGGATTCCAAAAATTAGAAGGGGGCAATTAAATCTAATATAGAAAATTGGGTGACAAATAGTATAAATGGTTGAGACCGCTAAATTAATATAAAAATATCTAGTCTAATTATAGTAGTAGGGAAAATTTGTCCTTTGATGGCACAAAGTTATTATTTATCCCCTCGACCTTATTTTAATATTGGACTAATTCAAGAAATTTATAATAGAGACCAAAAAGGTGCCAATATGATCAAAAGTTGAATTAGTTTAGTAGACAAATCATTTCAATTTTTTTTTTAATTTCATCTAATACATCAAACAAATTTATTAATTTATATATCTCTGGAATCATATGGTGATGGAATCATTACAGGGATTAATTCGCTACGGTTACTCCAGAGAGTAAATTCTTGAGGCGGTTTTCCAAATCCTTCCCTAGTAGGAAGCATTATCTATAGATAAATTTTTGGTATGTGACTGTGTTCGCCCGGGGCGCCATTTTGGCTGTAAGTGTGAGAAAAATATTGATGTGTTTAAATACCCAAATTATAGAAAATTTCACATATCGATTTTTTCGTTCGCTAAAAATTGACAGTGCGTTGATTTGATTTTTATTGAAAATAAAAAATATGTATCTTTATTTTTAAAAAAAATATATATATATTCTTAAGGGGCGGCAATTTGTCTTTTTGTCCGGGGCGACGTAACCGCTAGAGCGGGCGCTGATTAAATACCATTGCTTATCCTCTCGATCATATTTTCTATATTAGAATCCACTAGTTTGTATTAGTGCAATATAAAAATTATTTCAAATTTTTTTCATTTCATCTAATAACATCAAACGAGATATTAAAAAAAAAGAAATTATATGATTTGTTTGTAGAAAAAAAACCCCTAATTTTTTTATAAATAAAATTTCATTGGTGATCTAGCAGAAGTTAATTTTTTATATTTGAAATTCCTTTCTCCGTTTTTTTCACTCGTCTATTTATTAATGTGACATATACGTGTTTAAATTAAATTTAATCTGAATTAATGATGTTCAAAGAGTTTATGTATTTCCTGTGGTCCTACATCCTTAGAGCCACCCTCGACGTCGCTCAACATAATTAACATCAATGTTTTAATGACGATTATTAAAATAATTATCAAGGAAAGGAATATTAACATTTATAAAACCTCTCTCTGTCTCTCTGCCAGTTTTATACTCATTAACGAATGTGAGAAATACAATTATATGTACTATTTTTATTAGAATGCACATAATTTATGAGAATGCAAATATAAAAAAGTTTCAGAATAAATGCAGTGATGGGGAGAAAAAAATTACGTAAATAAAAATAGCCAAAATTTAAAAAGGAAAAATATTTCTTAGGAATTTTACAAAAACATTTAAAATATTTGTATGAATCAAGTGCCAGGAGCGTAGGAGCTGAGATATTTTTGAGGGTGGAGAGAAGGTCAAAAATTTCAACAAAAAATTTTTTTTAAAAAGACTCATTTTTCAATTAGTCTTCGCAACATGGGGGAGGAGCTAATAAGCAACATTTGGATCTTAAAATTTGTTAATTTTTCTAAATTAAGGATAAAAAAAAAAAATTAATATTGAACCTTTTCTCTATAAGCTATAAAAAAAAATTTTCCCTAGCTTTGTGATGAGTGAGAAACAGATAACTTAAAATTATTGCCGATTTTTTTCAAAAATTTTTATATTTTATAAAAAGTAGCGAATTCAACGCAAGAGGAAGAAGTTTATATATATATATATATATATATATATATATATATTTTTTTTTTTTTTTTTTTTTTTTTTATTTTTTTTTATTTTTTTTTTTTTTA
>JAAAKE020156270.1:0-12343 GCA_010014785.2 Anisolabis maritima
AGTTTAAAAATTTTTTATAAAAATTTACTATATAGTTATTCAAATCATTAATCATTCATATAGAAAACATTTTCCTTTTTTCTCTTTTTTTTTTTTTTTAATCATATTTTCTAGTAATTTAATTAATTTGCTGCATAGGTTACCGAATCAAGACATTTGAAATCCTTGGTATCCATTGCTGGACCAGACGTTATATGTGTCGGATCAGGTAAACCCTCGCAAGAAGTTTTAAAGGTATACTAAAATAAAAAATATTTTTCAAATAATATTTTCTATTTCTTATCCTAATTATACTTTTTGAAAAAACTTGCAGAGAATTGAAAGAGAAGCGACTTTTAATTATCAAACAATTACAGTTCCCGAAGATTCTGCTGCTAACGTTCTTTATGTTAATGGAACATTAGTGCATCGATCTCAAGACGAGATTCCAGAATCATTTAAGGTATGTTTTTCCCTGATATGCTAACATTAAAGGTAAATATTGTTTTTTAAAGGTCATAATCGATAAACATGAATCAGGATGTTCATATCTCATCATTTTTATTTTTTTTTCTCCATTTAAATTTCGCATTCAAAAAAAAATTTAATAATTAAATAAGCTCTGGGATACCGAGCTCTTGGAGGTAGGCTAAGAAAGAATATCCCTATACTCTTTTCGAAAGAAGTAGGAGACATGCCAATGTTTAATGCATCAGGTCTGAGTTGGACCCATCATCCTGATGTTTTTTAGATTTAATTATATTGGATGAGGGAATTTCGAGAAAGCTAAAGGAGTTTTTACCTAGCTTTAAATAAATAAACTGCAGGAGGAGTTAAAGATAAGAAATAAAGTAACTTTGAGCTTCTTCAGTGTCTTAGTACGCGAAAATATCTCGGGTAAATAAATGTGAATCTCGATAAGTAAATTTATATATATATATATATATATATATATATAGAGAGAGAGAGAGTGAGAGAGAAACAAATTTAATTTTAATAGTAAAATCTATAAATCTTGACAAACATGCGGAAGTACGTCAGGAGTCATTAATTTGAATGAGAAAAAAAGAAAAGTATTCTTAGGGCTGCAGGTATTCGACGACTATTTAATGAAAAATATACCTGATTTTTTTTTTTTTTTTCAAAATTTCTGATAAATAGAATATCTACTATAAAGTTAAATAAGAAATTATTTCCATTAGAGAAATTTTTTTTAAATTATGACATTGTTTTATCGAGATGAAATGACAAATTTAATAAAATGTCAAAATGATAATGGTATGAACTTCCTTAGAAGTGATTCATATATTTACGTTATATCTATATAAGGATATATTTTAATCATATCTAAAATATATCAAAATTTTTAGTAATGTATGAATTATTTTTCTGGTTATAGATTTATTGAAGTGAATTGCAGTGGAATCGGCCAACAGATGTAAATAAAAAATTATCTTTTCGTTGACGTTTCAAATGCTAATTACAATATTTCTTAGGATAGACAAATGTCAATTTAAAATTACAGATATTGACTTTTAATTAATAAATTTGATACACATTTATTTCAAGACAACCGTTAGAAATCATATAACAGCTGTGATTTTAAATTAACATTTGTCTGTTCTGAAGAACGCAATTAGCGTTCGAAACATCAACTACAAAATATTTTTTATTTACTTGCATTGGCTGATTCTTCTCTACTTTATATTAAATAATGATTTCAAACAGATATTTTGCACCCACAATACACTTCATCCTTGTAGTGGAATACAAGGGGGCGCATGGGTCTTCTAGCAGTGCCATCTCCATATATATATATTTTCCAAAACATTTGGACAAACGCTATATTTTGTTTCATTTTAATCGATAATTAGGTGAGGTAAGTGAAAACCAAAATCATCAAATATGAAATTTACTATTTTTGAATTTTATGAACCTCTCACCTAATTACCCATTAAGGTGAAACAAAAGAAAGCGTTTGACTAATTATTTTTGAGATGGATCGTATATATTTGTCCAATAAAGAGGATCCCAAATGATTTCCTGAGGAGAGCCCGTAAAGTCTTAGCTACTCCATTGCATCCTTCAAATTTATATCCTTAAATATTTATTTATTGATTTAAAAAAAGGGGGTAATATGAATGCTCTTACATCCAAAAGAATGTCAGTACTTAGAAAATTGTCTTGTGTTTTTCCAATTTACGTGAGTGAAACTACTCTGATTTGATTTTTCCACATCACTGTTAAAAATTTCAAAATGATAACAATTTTATAATCGTTTGCCGATTTTTTTTAAGGATAACTTTATATATATAAGAAATAATTATTGTTCAGGTATTCTCTGAACGTGTTGATTTCGCCCAGCGCAGCTTGAGTATATCAGAACTTGCAAAAGCCGGAAGTGGACTGACGTCTTGTTGCTTATTAATCAGGAGGACACGGCACATTCGCAATCTCTAATGCATTTGCTTTGCATATTGTTGTTATTGCTATTATTTCTTAGCACAATTCTTTTAAAAAAAATTTGAGAAGAAAATGATGTTAAAAATGTTACACTTATCTCTAAATTTAAATTTTTATTGTTAATTTATTCTTGCAACAGTATTTCTATAAGAACAACGGTCAGGACCGTTATAAAATTAAAAATATTCCTTTTATTTCTTGAAATTATGATATAATGAAAAGAATGTTTTATATTTTCTCTTGTATGATATTCTAATTTATGCACTTTTCACTTTTTTAAAAGTAATTAAGTTGGCTTTAAACCAAATATATTTGTTTATTAAAATCTCTCCGGAAGAAGAAATCATCTGCTAATGCTAAATTTTTTAAATATTACTCATTTTATAAATTCCTTTTGCCTAAGCATTTATTTTTTAAGTCCTTTCTTAATCCGGATAGATATAATTATATATATTTTTATTTTTTGTGATATTTTTTAAAACAGTTCCATTTTTTTCTTTTTGCATATGCTTATTTATTATGGGGGAAGGAATCTTTTTTTTTTGTTTTTATTATCTTGCCAGGATTTTTATATTTTAAAATAAATTTAAGTTTAATTTTACTTTAAGAATATTTGACGAAGCAGATTAATCAGAAATTATTTAAAACGTGAGTGAATCAAATTTAAATCAATCTTAATTTTTTATAATACAAAAAATTGTCTCATTTTTCCCAAATGTTCTCCTTTTTCTATAAATTATTCTCTTAATATGAACTTAGTGGCATCTTTAGATATTGCCTAAGAAATGTCAACATTGTCACAATCAATGTAATCACTTTTTAAGTGGCTCTGTGTATGTATTGATGAGTCCACTTCATAGTACTGGTCACTATCGAGACCTAGATGCTCAGGACATTTGCAGAAGGCCACTAAGGTGAAGTAGTCATGATGATGTACAAAGTTGGCATTTCTTGTGAAAATTTTTACACGACCTACTTTTATGACATAGAAATAAAAAAAACTTCGATTCGCTATAAAAAATAATATAGAATCGAAGTGGAAAATTGGAAATTCATAAAAAAGGTAAAATCATGTACAAGAGGAAAAATATTTCTTTTGTAAAAAAAAATTAAAGTCGGTTTAAATTGTGATATATATATATAGGTTAACAGTATATTCATAAAATATAAATATACTCATTTTCTTTAAATAAGTAAATTGAATGGTTAGTGATAAAATAATTATAAATATATAGTTTAGAAGCAAAAGGTTGTTTGAAGTATGATGAGGGAAGTACAAGTCAATGAAACAAAGCAACCCTTTTGATGCCAGAGCCGAAAGACGATCTTTCAGACAAAAATTATTCTTCTATTATCTGTCTGGCACTTAAAGGCTATGTCTAATTATTCCCTAAAGTTGACATAATAATCTTAAGGATATAGAATTCATGTATACATATATATTTCCTTACATTACAGTGAACGTCTAAAGAATCATGTTGGCACAAGACTCACTATATATAAGAAAATATAAAGGTATACATGCATTGTTGTATATCGTCAAGATTATTATGTCAACTTTGGGGCATAATTAGACATAGCCTATAAAAGACTGATGATGGAGGAATAAATTTTGTTCGAAAAGCCTAATTTCAGCTTTGGAATCCAAAAAATTTGTTTCATTACTGCAATCTGCTTGTGCTTCCCTCATCAATTATAAATATAGAAATAAAAAAATACTTTCTTAAGATTTAAATTTCGTTGATTTTTGAATTTTTTTTTTTTTTTTTTTTGAAAAAAGCATATAATTTCGTCAAATATTCTTTTTCAATAATTCCATGGTTACCGTACCTTTTTTTTATTTGTGTATATTTAGCTTATTAGAAAATGAGATATATTTATCTATATATTTTTTTATAATTTATTATGAATCTCATTTTATATATATCCTTTAAAGATATTTTACGTTGTACATAATAAAATTATATGAAAAGCAAAGGCTAATTCCAATTTTCAAGATATTCAAGAAAAAAAATTATATAATCAAAATCCACTGCCAAATTTAAGGCTAATTAGTTTTTAATTAGATTAGAATTAGATTTTTTTTTATTATTTATGTATTATAAAAAATATTTTTTTTTAAAAGCTGGATAAAAAATGATATTGCTAGAATTCATATTAATATAAACTTACTCTTATAATTTTTTTAATATTAAAGAGCTTAATTTAATTATTAAATAATTTATTTCTTTATTCTATTCTTTCAATAGCTGAATAACAATAATAATAATTGTTTTAAGATTATAAAAAATAGTAGGCAATAAGATAAATGAAAAACCGAGCTCATTTAATTTATTTTCAAAAAGAAACCTAACTCTTTGAAAATATTAAATTGACCAGAAATTTCTCATTCTAATAAATTAATGTGGCCAATAATTATAAAATATATTTATAATTCATCTTCATTTAATAACATATTTGGAATTCCTTGATTAATTGGGAATTTTCTTCCTGATTCTGGACATATCAAATCTCCATTGATAATTTCTATTTCTAATAATATATGGTGTACTTTTTTAAGGAACTCTTCATCATTTTCATAGTCCTCTATAAGTGTTTTAGGCAAATCGCCAACATGTCCAATCTAAAACAAAGTGTAGAGAAACATTATTTCTTTTACTTCATAAAACATTTAACAAAAATTATTAAGAAATCTTTAGAGTGCAAAAAGTCGATGCTGGAAAAATGATCTGTCTACTTTGTAATGAACAAAATCTTAAAAATTACAAGTTGAAATATGATATTCAACCTATTGAGTAATCCAACAGATGTAATATTTTTTTTCATTTTCTTAATATCGGCTTTAACAATTTTGATTAAATCCTTCTATCTATCTTATATTCTATGAGCTTTAAAAGGTATAAATAAGGATCCTCCGAAAATTGCCCCTTTACTCTAATGGTTTTGAATTAAATTGGCACAAAAACTTGTTGAGAGCGGGACCAACCTAAAATTTGCTTTTGGAAAGGTCGAGTTCAATTTTTAGCTCGAAATATCTTGTCAATTATGTACAGATGACCATTTAAGGGCCCTAGCTGTATTATAAATATATAAATAATAAAATTAGCTTTAAGTTTTATATATATATATTTCCATCTTAAAATGTGAATCCATAATTCGAGAGGAATATAAAAAAGGTAAAATTCGTTGCTCAGAGAAAATATATAGCTATAAATGATAAACAGGGATCTTCAAGCAATGACAGAGGGATTGATAACTCTGAAAAATATTGTATAAAAAGACAGCCAAACTAATGAAACACGTCTTAAATTTATAATGTAAAGCCAAAATTGTATAAAATATATATATATATATATTATATATATATAATTGATTCATATTCAACTATGCTTAACAAAATAAATCCATATTTTTACCAATTTTGAAATTTATTTTGGATTTAATGTAGTTTTCTTATTTATCTCTTCAGACGAAACAAAAGAAAGGGTTTGACCAATTTATTTTAATGAGGATAGTACATTATCGCGGGAAAGATAAATACTGTGCACAGCAGTTTATTTTCGTTTTTACTAATAGGGAATAGTCTATGCAGGGAGATCATGGATCGTATCATGATAAATAAAAAGCACATTTCGAAGTTACTATGGTGCAATTTGTGATGAACCGAAACCAAATTGTTTTTAAAAAGGATCTTTGAAAATTTTTAATTCTACATATTAGATACATGGAAAATATGCTTTAGCCATTCCCTTTATAGCTTGGTAACTAGTTTTTTCTTAAATTTAAAAATACTTACACTCTCAGCAGCTGACCAGAGAGTATTCCAATCCAATTTGGGAATTATCCTCACAACGAATTCAGAATTGAATTCTGCTTCCGAAACTTTAATATCCTTTGCCTAAATAAATAATTAAATAATTAGAAATCTACTTAAAATTACATGAATTTTTTATTACATTACCACAATACTTAGGGGATATCCAACGTTAACTCCTTTCATACATTTCGATGTAAGCATATTATGTGTTAACAGTTTCATTTTTGTTGTAATATATTTTCTATAATCTGTTAAAATGTTATACTAAAGGAAAAAGGTGAAAGCAATTTTAATTTATTAAAGATATAGTGTCATTCATATAAAAAAGAATAAAATATTTATATTTTCACTACACTTTGCTCTACATAGGTTATTTAAAATCCAAAGAATAACATTTCAAAGATAGAGAGTTAATAAGACGAGACATTTATTTTGGTTCACTTGTTGAAAGCTCGTTCCAAGATTAGTTCATTTTGACCCGTTCTCGTTTATGATCTCGTTCATGTTTTATGATAATAATTTTTGACATTTTTCTTTGCCCTAATAATTTTGCTCTTTATTTTATATACATATATTTTTTCGATAGCAAGCACTTCTGTCTATAAATTTTAAAAATTTAAATATATCTCATTTAAAAATAAAACTAATTAATTCTTTAAGTACAATTGTACTGTCTTATATCTATAGCTATGATCTTATTGGCGCCATTTGACCTAATAAATTTAAATCATTTAAATTTTACTTCTCAATTAATGAAAACATTTATAATTTCTTTTTTATTATAAATTTATATATCGATTGTATAGTTTAATTTTTTTAATAATTAAATTCTTTTTAAGATAATATGATATTTAGCAATGGCGAATGACAATATTTTGAATTCAGTGAAATCAGATATTAATCTTCAACTTTTTTTTAATTTTAAAGGCGTTAAAATTTTATATTTTCTCTTTTTAAAAAAGTAAGATTAGTTTTTTTTTTTAATTAATTGTATTTATCTAGACAAAAACATTGTATAGAATAATGCATGCAATCTTTCTTTCTCTATATGTATTGCTTGCTGTTAGGTCAATGATGAATTTTTAGAAGCAACGAATACCAATTTAAATTATAGACTTAATAAAAAATTTGTTTATATATCTTATGATGTTTTTTTATTATAAATACCAATAATTAAAGTGCTTTCATGTCTTCATCTATCAATCGTTTCCATCCTGGCTTGCGACGAACGTTCCTAAAAGGAGAAGCTCCGCTGGAAACAATCGCTACATGTAAATATGAATAGACCTATTGAAAATACATTAAATGTTATTTTTCCTATCACTGACAAGTGATGAGTCGGTTTAAGTGTGGTTTATTTTTAGATCTCTAGATCTAAGATTTCTTATAATTTGAATCTGAATTGTATCTGAAAAAGACCACAGAATGTACCAGTATGGCTGCAACGTTATATTTAATACAAATAAATCACAGTTAAACTGAAAATAGAATTTATTTATTAATGAAAATAATGATGAAAGCTCCAAAAAATGAGAGTGTCTTTTTGAATAATGTTTACCAAATGAAACAAAATTGAAAATCTTTTTTTCTTTTACAGATATAAGACCCTCTAAGAATGCAATCTACAGCAGTTTTAAATTTAAAAGAAGACCATCAATGAGATTTAATAAATAGAATATAAGAATGAATTATTTATAATATGAGGGAGTAGATAGGGTAACTATAGGAGGATGGCTAATTTTGAATAGTCGAAAAATTTTCTGCACATCTAAATACTGTATTTTGTAAGACATAGAAATTTGGTTTGGTTGATGTCGTGGTCTAGTTGATGGTTGGGCAATTTAAGTGTATGAAACGGTATTCGACTGCTAAAAGTTACTACTTTAAGATGCTTTAAAAAGAGTAAGATTTTCAAATAAAAATAGTTCCCATCTTGTCGGGCATATATGTAAAAAAATATTAAATAGTGTAATAATGAAAAATTTTTAAATTCTGTTTTGTATTGTATTGTTTTTTTAAATGTTCAAAAAAATTTATTTAAAAAAAATGAAAATTGTTTTTATTCAACCCTTATTCAAAAATAAATAAAATGTATTGTCTTGAACCAATCATTTAGTGTACAAAAAGTATATATTCTTTTACACTGGCGATCATCCTAAGAAGAAAAGGGATCAAATAAGAAAAGGGATCAAATAAGAAAAGGTAATAATAAGATGATCCTCTAAAACAAAGTTCAATGATTTTCTTTTCGTTTTTTGAAATGTGCCCTTCTCCTGCGAGGCACAGTGTACACGGAGACCGATTGGGCTAAATAAGTGCAATATGCCCAACATATTCATATTGTTTCAAATATTCAACAATTTTTTAACTTTAGTGAAATGAGAACAATTTTAAAAAATTTAGAAAATATAAATTTCGCACTGTTAAGTTGTTTAACTTAAACTCGTAAATTGTAAAAATATGGCGCTGGCTCGAGTCGAACCCACGTTCTCACGTGGGTGTTTTAACTAAGCACCTCTATTCCTGTCTACGTATATAAGACCAATGAAAATCTTAAACTCATAATAGGTGCTTAGTTTATGGTTCGACTCCCGCGAGAGCCTCATTTTTACAATTTACGAGTTAAAGGTAAACAACTTTTTTTTTTCTTTTTTTTTTCTATTTGGTGATCAGCCAAAAGCCATACCAAAAAAAAAGATAAACAACTTAACATCGCGAAATTTTTTAACTTTATATTATTGAACTAAAGAGCCTGGTGATTGTCCCAAAGTAGTGCCGAAACGTCGATCCTGTTCGAATAAATGAGAATGGCTTGAAAACGCCGTTTTTTTTTCTTTTTCTCTCTTATATATTGGCAACCGAGATGAGTCGGGGTATCTTGGTATAACAATGGCAAATTTACCCTGGTGGTCCCTGGTTCATAGAAACTCAGTCAAAATAATAATCTCGCACTAATTTATCTTAAAAAAATAATAAATTATGTACTTCTCTTATTCTCTCCAGCATGAGTAAGCTGATAAATTGACAGGTGCATTCAAACTACTAAAATTTTAGACATCATGCAATATGAATATAAATGTATTTTGTAAATTATCCTTGAGTATTTTTATATTATGCATGATCATTGAAGCTTTCTTTCGCCTGGAGCCAGAAGACACAATTAAAAATTTTTGCTTAATCATTGGATTAAATATAAATAGGTCAGATTTGGGTATTGATTTTAATAAAACACCAAATTATAAAACCAAAAAAGCCATTTTGGTTTCTATTTCATATGCCAAATTTTTTTTGTTAGCATATATACATAACATCTATACATTAAAATACACCAACATTTTGCGTATACGCTTTGAATATAATTTCTACATAATAGATTATTTATACATTCGAGTCACCTTATTCTTCTAAAACATATTTTTATATAGGTATGTATATTTTTACCAAATACAAGTGACAAATTTTATTAACATAAAGTGAGAATTTAGGACTAGGCATGGATATCCATGATTCAGCTAATTCGGCAGACTTTTTTTTTCTTTGGCATTAATAATATCGAAGTTATAATTTAGATAACTTTTATAATTAATATAAATAAAATAACATAAAATCACAGAATTTAAAAAATTCACTGATATACAAATAACCAACTAAAATATTAGTAATTTTTTCCCCTAGTCCTTCAACTTTGGATTGTTTGATAATGTGTAAATAATATTTATATAAAGATTAATTAATGAATATATTAAATAAAGAATATAATAGATTTTTCTTAAAAAGAGAGATCCCCTCTTTGGAAAAAATTATTTGAGTGATCTAATTTTAATTTTGAAAATGAAGCATCTCATTTTAGGATAAGAATTTCTCAAATCGTGTTCCAATTTTTCCCACAATTTCTTATTAATGGAAGTTCCAAATTTTCTCCGTCCGAATTCTTTTTGAAATTTTTAATCTTCTAATCTTAATTATTTTATTATAATTTTTGATCTTAACTAGTTATGAAAAATCGTAGAAATTTCCAATATCCTCTTTTGAATTTCTCGAATCTTGTTCCAATTTTTCCCAGAATTTTTTTGGAGTAGGTAACAACTCCAACAAGCTTCCAATTAAACTTTAACTTGTTTTCATTCAGGATTTAAACGAAAAAGCTTTAATTTTTGTTCCATACTTAATTTTCACTTTGAAGTTTAAGTTAAATCTTTTATATTCTTTTAAAATCTTTTATTCAAAATAATTTCATGACTAGGAAATATTGAAAAATAAATAATATATACATATATAATACTGTTTTAAAATATTTCTGTATCTCTCTTAAAGAGAAGGAACAAACAAAGATAAAAATTATCCAAATAAACGCTGATTTATACCTTTAGTTTGCTGCTTACATAATTATTAACACTTTTTTTTATTGCCAAGCTTTAAACCAAAATTCCTTTGAATTATTGGTGCCATTGAAGATTTTTAGACAACTAGATATATCTTTATAAATGACTAGAATTAAATAGATTTATATAAATATATTTACATTTAAAGAAATTATTATATTTATTTGAAATATCAATTAAATTTTTTTATTTTACAATATTTCAAAAATAAATAAAATCACATCCATGAAAAAATAAATATGAATTTATAAATTATGTTAGACTAAATTTTTTGATACTTCCTTTGTACATGGAAATACAAAACTATTAATATTATTTTTTTAAAGATGTTTACAAATCTCGCTTAATCATTTCTCTATCTAATTTGCGTTTGACTAAGCGAAAATTTACAAAAACAAATATGTCTTGTTAGCATAGTGAATGAATGAATGCTCTTGGAAGGTTGAGTAAAATATTTCACCTGCCCTGTCCTACGAAAACCATTTTTTAGCATTCTAATGAGCTTCGAGAGAAGAGAGGTCCAAACGAGATGGTTCTTTAAAGGGAACAAACAACAAGTGCTAAGTTCGCAGGCACATCACAGTCACCGACTAGATCAGTTTCCACTCTGTGTGGTTGTCCTTGCATGTACACTTTTGCTCGCACATTTATCCAGGGATTATTTTCGATTTTACGAATATTTTATATTAGAAGAGATATACAAAAACCTTCAAGACATTTCAAATTTTATCTCCTCATTAGAGTCGTAAAATTAAAAAAAATTCCAATTATGACTCCTACCTACTCTTACCTATTATTTATTATATTTTCAAAAAAATATAAAATAAAAAAAATTTTGAAAGAAATTTTTTTAAATATCATTTTCATAAAAAATAATAATACTATGGTATTCTTGTAGATAAAATAAAATAAATGAATGAAATAAACTTAAATAAAGGGGGAAGGGGAGAAACTAATTAAATTAAATTAATTAAAGAGAGCACACAATACATGTATTAGTAATTTAATGAAAAGTAAAATATTGAAAATAAACTATATATCTATTTATTATTATTTTGGAGGGTGGGGGAGGTATTCTTTGGCATCTGAGATCATATAGACTTTAAGCGGTATATATAATATAGGGTATATTTATTTATATCAATTGGTATCTAATTAATTTAAATAAATTTTCATTGAATTGCCTGGGATCCGAACCCACACCCCTTGGCTTTTAAGGTCATCAATATTAACTGTATCAGTACCCTTAACCTCTCGGCCACGGGATGGGATAAAAAATATCTAGAGAATTTAAATAAATAAACTTCATTGTACTAGCTTTCAAGTTTTCAGGAAGGGAATAACAAATGAAAATATATTTATTTGCCAATTTTATGAAAAAATTTTAAAAATAGATTATTTATTGGTTGCCCCAATAATTTTACGATTAATGAGAATAAATACAGAAGTATTTGTCTAAAAATAGAAAAAAGATTTTTAATTAAATTTAAAAAAATATTTTTTTGGAATTTTTCAATGGTCCTATTGAGAAAAAAGTTGACTTTAAATTTTCCTAAAAAATCGACATGAACTCAATATAATGAAGATCATGGGGTTGCCTAGATACAGGCGTATTAAATTAATTTATTAAAGATTTTCCAACAACGCATCAAACGATAAACCTTGTCCTGGGATATACCAGTTATGGATCCCACCAGCATGA
>JAAAKE020156292.1:0-10801 GCA_010014785.2 Anisolabis maritima
GTTTGGAGGCCTAACTGTAAAAATGAAGGCGCGCACGAATTTTGTCTTCTTGTTTATATCTTTTATATACCGATATTTAAATTATTCCTTATTTTAAGATGGACATAAACATGGGAAAGGGAGTTTTTAGTTTTATTTATAAATTTTTTTATTGAAATAATTATTTTGAATAAGTAGAATATAAAGCTGGATTACTCAAATTATAACGAAAAAATAATGATCAACCGTTGATAAAAAAATATATTTTTTTTTTATTTGGTAACTGTTTCGACATATCATTTAATGCCTTCATCTAAATTATAAACTATATACGCTTTATAAAAAAAAAAAAAAAAAATACAAAAATATAAAACAAAAATATTGCAAATATTGTAAAAATACTTGAAAACATAAATTTTCAAATGTCTAGGAGGTAAAAGATATCGTCATGAATTATTATTACACATTTGAAATTTGATATTTTTTTAAGGTATTTGAGCAATATTTATAATATTTTTGTATTTTTATTAACTTATAAAGAATATATCTATTTTGTTTTTTATTTATTGGACTACAAAAGGCCCTTTACACCTCCTTCATTGAACACATTCAATCCTGAACGAGTGCTTTTTTAAAGCATTTATATTTTATATGCCAGAAGAAGGCACTAAATTATATGTGCCGAAACGTTGCCAAATAAAAAATATATTCTTCAACGGCTGATTATTTTTTCATTATATGTAATTATTTTGAATTTTTTTTCTTATATTAGTTTAGATTAGACAGTAACACTTTCTCAAACTAATTTCAGAATTTTATTTATTTACTCTAAATTATTAATTTGCGAACAACTTCTGCGTTGAAAGTTGCTTTTTTTTTTTAAAAAAAAAATTTAATTTCTAAATATTTACCAAATAAATTAAATATAGATTTAATAATTACTTTTTCTTTTTGATAAAAGTATAGCCTTTCAATTAAAACTTTATTCGACTATTCCAATTTTATAAATTTACTCTTTATTTTAATTATCATGCGACTCATTAAGGAATGTTTAAAAATCGGATCCAATTTCGCATTCACTTTGTAATTTGATTTCTGTAAAATATAATTACTCTAATTTCCTTGAGTTTAATTATTTCAACAGATATTACCGATGATGATATTCTGTAACCATCTAAATCACCTAACTTTTATTTGAAATTTTATCCTTTTTCATATTTAATCCCTTCTTTAAACTACGATATAGTAGTATACTATTTTATTTTTTTAAATTTCCTTGTAAATCCTTAATGGTTTCTTTTTATCTTTCTAACTTTTTTAATGAGTTTAAAGTTTATATACATTTTCTTAATATAATTATAATTATTTTCATGTGCCTTAGTAAAATAGAAGAATTTTGATTGGATTGTCAAATCATTAATCATATATTCAAAACAAAAAATAATATTTGCCTATAAAATGATATTAGGAAGCGTTCAGTCATATGGTTCTGTCAAATAAAATTATTTGGAAATATGAAAAAAAATTAGTCCCAGACCGAGAATAGAACTCAGGATCTTCGGTTTTCCGGCTCGTTACTTTTATCTCTTCAACTGCAATGACTTCTTAATTCCATATCCGGAAAACAGAGGATTCTGAGTTCGATTCCTGGGCGGGGAGTATATTTTTTTATAATTCTAAATTAAAAATAAATAATTTCTAATCATTTTAAATAGGAGCTGGAAAATTAATCTGCTAACCGATTAAAAATATTCTGTTAAAAAAATTAACTGGTTAAAAAATTAAACGATCAAATATTTTTGTCAGAATTCCAACTAATTTCGATTAAAATCTTAGTTGTCTTTTTTAAACCATTCAACGAAATTAATCAGTTAACGTAGTATTTACACTTGAACAATTTCAAAATTTCACCTTAATATTTTAGTTAACATTTTTTTATGACTATATTTTCATTAGTGGATCAAATAACCATCTGGCCACCGGGGGTCGAACCCGGGATCTCCAGCTTATCTGGGGCATCGATGTATTTTCTTTGCACCAGTCCACCGGACACCCGACAAAACACACTTCCTAAGTATTTATCTAGATCTCATGATAAAGTTAGTACTTGAAAATTTTTCACTTATCAGTCGCTATTTAAACTAGCAGGCGGATCGACATATTGGCCGGCTCTAAATCCCTACTGGAAGCACCAAAAAATGTTAAATAAACTGTGACTAGCTAACTCCAATTCAAGCCATTTATTGAATATTATTAACTGATTCAAATGAATAGGTCTTGAAAACTATTTACTTAATATTTTATTTCAAAATCATATATTCATTATAAATTTAAGAATAACTATAAAAAAGATCCCAGAGGTCGTTTGCAGAATTCTACAAATCTTATTTCCACTTTAAAACTATGAAGGACATAGATACCTCTCCATAAATCTTAAATTTATAATAATATAATAATATAATAAATTACAACCTCCCTTCTCCGCTTTTTATTTGTAGAAGAGAGCGAAGGTCGCAATCATGACTTTTTCCCTGTTTCCACCTCTGCAATTCAACTACCAAACTATAGTACTAGAGGGTTGACCTATTTCCAGATGCATTTGAAAATTTCTATTTATTTATTTTTACTTTGCTTATATATACATGAAATACATAGTGAGAGAGTATTATTTGATATTGTTACTTAAAAAGTATAAATATATATACGTGGCAAAAATATTTTATAAGTAGTGATGGAGAAGAATAATTTCAAAAATGTCAAAAATGTTTAGACCATCTTTTTAAGTCTTAACTACACCAAGCTTTTGAAGATTTCCAGTTACGGCCGAAACGTTTAAATATGAATTATATTCATTAAGTATATTGGCAAATACATAAAAATCTTTTCCCTTTAATTTAAATTCAGGCATAAGGTTTTATCCTCAATATAAAATATTTATTAAATTTATGTCATATTTTATGTATATGCAAATATCCAAATTTGTGGTCGCATAAAACAAATTAAATTTTTATCTAATATATAAAGCAAACTCATATAGCTGTCCCTTACAAAGCATATTAATTCATTAGATGCCAAAAGGATGCCGGGGCTTGAAATCTCCGATAATGTAACCACTAAATACTTTGTTCTCCTTTGTTTAAAATTCATCTGTAATATATTAAGGCAAGTAAGATAAGGCATATTAATGTTTTGCAATCCCTTTGTAGTTCGCATGCATCTTGAGGTCAGTTGGACGTCATCTGTCCTTCGTAAGGGCATTCGATAACGGCTCAAATGCTTCAAGCTGAAAGGGATATATAGACCGTACGGTGGGGGAAACCATCAAGCCACCAACTTAAATGATCCCCAGCCAAATTGAAAATGACTTACCGACTCGATACTGGTATTTGCCTCTCGGAATGCTAATTGCAGATAAATTTACCAGATATTAAAAGAGTATATGGTATGGAAAGCCATGGATTATATATATATATAATAATCAATATATCTTATGTTGGATTTAGTTGGCTCGAGTGTGAGGGAAAAAATAAAAATTTTATACATATACATGTTTTGAACTAAAAATTCACCTTTTCGTAAGACACACACGGATATAATTTTGATGTTAATATATTTAGTAAAACTGTTTTCCCTATATATATGTATACGAGAAAGTCGAGGAGAGACCACTCCCGATTTACTTTATTTCTATTTTATCCTTGTCAAAAAAGATGTTTGGCTCTGTAAAAATCCTATGACCCCTATGACTTCAATACTTCATAGAGTTTTGACCCTTATCGAATTATTGTTATATTTATTCTTAAATTCAGTTTCATCATCCCATTTATTATATATATATTTCACTTAAAAAAATTTTTTCTCCCGTCTTTACTCGAATTATTTTGGAAAAAGATTACAAGATTCCATTCTTCGATAATGATAAAATAAAAAAAAAAAAAGAGGCGTGACATTTTAAAAATTATAGGGTTGCGCTAGAAATATACGTTATTATCTATAATTGATATTATTTTGCTAATTTTTATAAAAGCTTTTTTTTTTATATTTTTTATTAAATATTTTATTTTTAGCTTTTAATCTTTGAATTATAACCACTGCAATGTTATTAAATCTTAAAATTTAAATTATCTCAAATCAAGCTTTTGCATCTCTCCTTTGATTTCTTTATAATTCTTTCCTTTCATTTTAAAGCAAACCTAATTATTTATTTTGAACTTTAATTAGAATATTATCATTTTATACTAGATATTATTTACGGTCTTTTTGTTAACTCCTAAAGGGAGTTGAAATTATATCTCTTTCTCTATGAGATTTGACTTTCGACATTTAAAAATAAATAATTTCTAAGCTTTGTATATATCTCAGTGTGCAATTTGTTTAATTATAAGTTTGTCGTCTGGCTGAGATTGGAACAGGAAATGAACGTGTTTACCCAAAGCTTCCGTCATAAACCATTTCTGAAGCCGGCCCTGGTTTTGATCGGCCCACTTCTCTTTGATCATAATGTGTCCTCTCTTTCTGAATTGAATTGTTAGGATATTATTGATCAAGAGATTTCAATGGCTTGACATCGAAAGTTTTTTTTTTTTAACATCACAGATCACAGCACTGGTTCAAGCCCACGAGAATATTTCAAACGGGCAGTAAATATAATTATACCAGACAAAAGAAACTGCTACAGCAGCGCTTTTTCCAACTAACGACTATAAATATTTTTATTTTTCTTTGAGCCTCATCATTAGCTAAAGGGGCAATTAATCATCTCTTTTCTTCCTTTATAAATTTAATAAATTATTTTGAAAAAATTAAGAAATTAGGTCTGTAAAAGCGAATTCCAAAAATCTCCTATATGCAGTGGTTTAGCAATTAAAATATTATGGGAGGGGGAGCTCATAATTAATAAAACCTACATATTTAACTACAGTTCTAAACCTAAATATTTAATTTAATAATTAAAGCAAATTAACTATTAAAATATATAAATTTTTTCTTTATAAAATTTTATTAAAGACAGTGGGGGGAGGGCTTGAGCTACCTGACCCTCACCTGAGGGTCATTGACTTATTTATTGGGGAGCAAAATCCCGAACTAAGGGAGTAGTGGAGGCACATTGATAAATAAAAATAAATTTGTGTTTAATAAGTAGAATGTTTATCAAAATAGTGATTCCATATCTAAAGGCGTAATTTATAAATTTGAGATTTTTTTTTTTTTGACAATATTTCTTAAAATTATATTGGTTGTCTCTTTCTTTTATAAACATTACATTTAATGAGATTGAGATAAATATCTTAAAACAATAATATTGACCCAATAAAAAAAAATCTATAACTTGCTTTACAAAATGGCCTTGAGATTTAAGAAAGACACCCCACCCCACCTATTGAATATTTTAAATATTTCTTAGACTGTCTATATTCTATTAAATATTATTAAGAGGTCTCTTTTTTAAGGCTTTTGTTTCGGTATCCATAGGCTTGAAAGAATGTCTTATTTTAATTTTTGATATTATACTATACATCATAGTACTTAGTTCAGGACAAGGGCGTATCCACCCTTAAATATAGATATATATTATATACATTGATTTTAATTTGAATTATCGGGTATTCGACGACGACGACGACAAATTTAATTCATTGCTCCGCCCTCGTTCAATACATGTAAAAAATAACAATTAATTATTTAAAAGTGTTTAAATATTTTTATTAGTGTTCATATTTAATAAGTAATTCGGCCGACTTTGATGAAAATCATTTCAAGATAATTGTCATTCATTTCTAATTAATTTTTTCTTCTTGCTATTGTTATTGTTTAATTTAAGACATTATTCAAGATCAACAAATCAGTTTCCTTCTTGTTAAAATAATTAAATTTATTTTTATGATAGTCATATGTCAAATTAGAAATTCTTTTCTTTTTATCACCCTCTAAATCATCTTTTTATAATCTTTTAAATAAAAAAATTCCCATTATTATTATATATTTACCCCAGAGAGGCATCGTATAGTTGACGATTGTTTTTCAAAAGAGATTTTTAAAATAAAAAAATCTTTTCTATTTAGATGGATGAGAGTGTCAAACATCCTTTGAAACAACTTAGGAAATATTATATTTATTTTTTATTATAATTATATATATTTAATCTTGGATGTAGAAAAGGCAAGATTAGCCAAAATTAAAAATTTTTATTGAACACGGTGACGTATTGAGACATATTTATTATCCCATTTCCAGTCCATGTATCAAATAATTAGTCAAAATTATAAAGATATATATATACTCGTATATTGCAAATATTAAGAAGAATAGAAAAATATTGCATGAATCAACATATCAAACAAAGATATTGATATCCACTTGTTCTGTTATTATAATTGCAATAATATATATGTCTATTTGATCCATGGACTGAAAATGCGATAATAAAATTGTCATCTCCGAGATCAATCTCATCCTACACTCATATCTCCCCTTTCTACCTACAAGATTAAAAATAAATATTCCCAAGCAAATGAGAAAGCGGGACCTCCATTAACGCCGTCTCTTACCCCTATCTTAATAATAATAATTAATGCTTTTTCTAAAACAAAAGAAAATTTATTAATAAATTTAAGATATTTTTTTTTTAATCTATATTTTTTAATTATATGGCTTATAATAACATGCTTCTAATAAAATATATATTTATTTTTATTTCTTTCTTTATCATTTTTTCTTCTCTTCTTTCTTAAAATTTTTTCTCTTTAGAGTGAATTTTGATATATAATGTTTCACAAGATATTATGCTTTATTTTTAGTAAAAAACAAATGAAGTTGATATATATATATATTAAAAATAAACCAACATTTCTTGTGAAAAATTAAATTATTTATTTATTTATTTATTTTATTTATTCCAAATTCTCGTCTTTAACCTTCTTGATCTTCAGGCTTTATAGTGTTTTGTACTTAATTAAATACATAGTTCTTTTATAATTAAATAAACATAATAACATGCTTCTAATAAAATATATATTTATTTTTATTTCTTTCTTTATCATTTTTTCTTCTCTTCTTTCTTCTTTAGTAAAGTTAATCACTTCATCTCTCATCTCTTCTGATCTTCGTGAGCCTCTTCTAAACTTCTTTCTTGTCCGTTTCTTCCTCTTGATTGTTGTAAATGTTTCCGCATCTTGCTTGTGCCCAAATTTTTTTTTTCCCCTCTAGATATTTTTTCGGTCCTGGATCCGACTTTATATCCTTATAGTGAGAAAAATATGTTGATTATAGGCCATCTTTCCTCTTCCATTTCTAGGATACTTAAAATGTATTTACCAATTGAGCGACCAATGACCAATGACAATTACCATGCTGGCTGGTGCTCTGCGGAATTAAAATCCATCATTTCTCCAAAAGTGAGGTATTTCAGAAACACAAGAGAGACAACATCCCTATGTCGTTAAAGGAAGTCTGGACTAGTAGAACTAGTCTTATATATATATATATTACCAAATATTAAAAATAAAAATCATTTGACTCCAGAGAAAAAAATTTTCATGTTCACTTTTCCATGCCCTCTAAATTCTATTATTATTATTATTATTATTATTATTTTTTTCAAGCAATTTGGTTTGTATATATCCAGAAAAAAAAAAAGTCAAATAATACAATTTCTCTTACCTATAAATGAAATATATAATATAAAAGAAAGTATTGCAATCGTCCCTAAATTTCGATATAAGTTTTCAACGGAAATATATGTTTTAAAATTCCTGTTTCTTTTTATTTAAAATTAACTCATATTAATTTTTAAAATATTTTTATATTTTCATAAAATTCATTTCGAAAATCCATATTTAAGTAAAACCCGAAGTATTACTTTATTCTACCAGATTTTTCATGTTTTTTTTTTTTAAACTTTTTATTTAACTGACTTTGACTGTGTCTGTTCAATATCTTGTAGTCAATTTTTAAAACACTTCCCGAGGGGCTATAAATCTAAAATTTCGCACATAGAAAAAAAAAAGAAAATATAAATATATCTATAACAAAATGCTTTTATTTAAAAATACACTAAAAAGAGGAAAATAATTTTTTCATAAAATTGTTGAATATCATATATTATTATTATTATTATTAATATAGGTAATAGAAGGTTACGTTACATATATATATATTCATATACACACTCAAACAAATTTGCTTTTCCTTAAATTTTAACCCACAAATTCTAAGGCTAAAATAAATTAGAACAAAAATAAAATAAAAACACTTTTATTTATTTTAAAAAATACACAAAAAAAAAAAAAAAAAAATGAGCAACCATTTTTTTTATTTTAATTAGCTAAATATATTCAACAATTTTATAAAAAATTTTCCTCTTTTCAGTGCAGTTTTAAATAAAATATTTTTTTTTTTTAATATTTCATATTTTATTTTTGTTCTAATTTAGAATCTAGGTTAGAATTTGTGTTTCAAAATTTAAGAATAATCGAAATTATGAGTTTTACATCATATATATAATTCAACCCTCCATTATACTATTTAAATAACATAATTTTTTTTTTAATTTAACTTTATTAGATTAAAGGAAAAAAAAAAAAATTAAAAAATTGTTTTATTTAATGAAACGAAATATTAAGCTTCCGCCTTTAAAAAGAGTTTTATTTAAAAGTTATGATTGATGATTTAACTGACAAAATGCATCCCGCTTAGTTTCGAAAAAATAACTCAGCTGCTGTCTTTTGAGTTTGTGCCATTGGAAGATTGTTTGTCCGTTTTCTCTATTGAACGTGGACTTAAGTTCACGAACAAAAAATAGGATTGATGGCTATAGGAGCGTGAGAAGATTTAGGGGGAAGAAAGACATGACATGGTCATAGAAAAGAGGAAAAGAGAGTACTTGGATGATGTATATTAAGTAAATGGCCATTCAATGACAAGACAAACATCACTTTATCACGACGATGCTATTTTCAGTACCACCCTAAAGATCTATTTGCTTTCAATTGTTATCTTTGCGAAAATAAAAGTTAAGCTGCTGCTAACTCTATGAAAACATTAAATAACAAGTTATCTTCTTTTAGCACTTTTCTTGTACTATTTTTCTCTTTAAATAATGTCTTTATGAGCCTGGTACAAACGAGTGTACAATTTGTTTGAATAAAAGACGGGATTTGCGATGACATAGAATGAAAACTGAAACAAGCTCGTTTTAGTTTTATCCCAAATAAAATTAGTCATCCGGATGAATCAGGTGGCTGTTGTTGCAGATGAGAAAACGTAAAGGAACTCAGCAAATAGGGTAGCCTATATTGAAATAAAAATTTCAGTTTTTATTATTTAAGGCCATCAGTTATTTCGTTGTTATTTATTTTATTTACAGTTAACTTTACATGAAAAAATCCAGCTGGGATATTAGAATATTTATTTTGCCTTTTGGGATCAAATGACCAACTCACTAATGGATTTTTCGATTAATTGCTCCAGAGCTGTTTTAGAGCTGCCTGCATTGTTTGAAATATCTCATTACCTCCACCATGCAACTGTATCATAGTTATGAAAAATGTACCGAGCATAGAATGACTCAAGAAGTATCTGCTTCTGCTTTTAATTAAAAAAAATAAAAAAAATTTTAAATTTCAAAAAGAAAAAAAAAATTAATAAAATTTTGACTAAGATTAATAATAAAAAAAAGTGTTATGAGCATTTCTCTAAATAAAAAAAAAGATTGAAATTTAGGATTTATTATTAAAAAAAAATAAAAAAATAAAAAAATGTTTTATATAAAAATTTTATTTTAAATTAATAAATTAGTTTACTCAAAAATCATTTAAGGGTGATTTTGTAAAAGTTTTCTAAAGACATTTTAAAACTGCGCATGCGCCCACCTCTCGAGAAATTATTTGAAAAATCCATTAGCGAGTTGCTCTACCAACGCCATAACTATTTTCTGCTACTCATGTTATATATAAAATATATTTTTCTTAATAATGAATTACGTTTTCTGACTTTTTTGTTGGCAGATATTTGAATAACAAACAAAATTAATAATAAATATAATAATAAAAAGCTGTGTGCTATTAAGTTAAATTTTAGAGTTTTTTAGTTAAAGTGGGAACAAATTTCAAAATGATTTTTTCTAGAAGTATTTTTTTATTCTTCTAACAACTTAATTTTGAGAATGGAGGGAGCCGCATATAGGCGCCGGAAATAAGAAGACATGGGTATATTGTCCGCAGAGTGCCGGTTAGAAGAAAGATATAAATTATATTTAGCAAAAAGAGATTAAACTTGTCTGGACAGAAAAATGGGAAGGCCGAAGAAAAAACAAAGAGTGGGGAAAAGAGTCAAAAGCTTAAAAACAGAAAATAAAAATAAAAAAAGGGGAAAATTAAGAGTTGAGAAAAATTGGAATGGAACTGACCCAAGAGCAAAAAATTGAACAGGGGGACCAGAACCTACGATTCTTATCTAAAATATTTAAAGTTTAGACACATGCGGTTTTAATTGGTACTCTTGGAAGAGAAAATATTTGATTAAAAAGCTTAGGAATTCTCGTACTATTATGCTCTCTCGGTTATAGTGCTAATGAATTAATTCTTGAATTTTTTTAAAAATTTTATTCTTGGTGTTTTTTCTATAGTTCATAGGTGCCAACCAACTACGAGAATTCCGAATCTTTTTTTTAATTTGGACAGAATTGTAAAAAATATTTTAAACTATATAAATTAATTCACAGCTCTTAGCACTACAAATAAAAAAAATTATCTGGTACTGGTTACTTCCAGGGGAGGGGGGGGGGGGGGTTTCATGGGTCCCGGGCCCCCTACATCTGCCGGAT
>JAAAKE020156303.1:0-12342 GCA_010014785.2 Anisolabis maritima
CATTTTTTTTTTGATTGTTATTTTTTCTCATTTTCTTTGATGCACCCTCTCTGAGCACGTTGTTTCTCCTCGAAGGGGCGCATGGGTTGAGAAATAAATATTCAAATAATGAAAATAGACAATTATTTATTGAAATTCTTCATGACTGATTTGATGAGAAACTCTTAAAAAGGTTGGGAAAATTTATTTCAATATCTCTCTTTCTCTTTCTCTCTTTTTCTCATTCGTCTCTAAAATCTCTTGAAATGAGAGTTTCCAGTTGACCTTCTCTTTAATATGTAGCCTTGAGATTTTTTACAAACAAACTCTCCACGTTCAAAAAAGAGAGAGAAAAGCTTCTTTTTTTCTAGTTCACATGAATGTAAATCAACACTAAGTTATAAGCTTAGTTTTTAAGAAGAATTAATAGATTCATTCAAGACATCCTCATAAGCGTGACTGAGTCTCTTATTTTATGCATGAGGATGAATCATTTATTAATTAATCACACTTCCATTTGCGGTTAATAAAAAAAAAAGAATTGGCAACAAACAAACTTTTAATTAATGTTTGTAGATTAATAATTATATCGGTACAAAGGTTACAGAGATATTTGCGAAAAAAATGGAACTAATTTTATACGCTTGCTTCATTCTGACTGTTACAATAGAGCCAATTTTTAAAACACTTTCCGATGAATAGAGACCTGAAATTTTGTACTTAGATTGTTACCATGACAATGCAATGGAGTAAAAATGATCTTAAAAAACATTAGAAAAAGAATAAAAAGATCGTTTTAAAAATTAGATTCATTATGGAATTTCCAAAAATGTTGAAACTTTATTTTCTAAGTGAATACCGAACCGAATTGAACTGAACCGTACTAAATCAAATTTTATATATAATTTATTTTATTTTACCGAAGGTCGTTATAAATATAATCCTCCCTGCGCTCGCCTGATCTGACCAGTAACCCTATAATTAGGTCCAATTTAATTATTAATCTTCAGAAATCAAATGATCTTTTAATTTGGAAAGTTAGCAGTGTCTCAAAGTGAATTAATTCATATAAAATATATTCATTATTAAGTTATATCTAAAAATTATTTTTAATATAATTTTTGTTTTTTAATGAGAGACACTAAATACCAAATACATTTTGCATAATAATGCAGCTAATTTCACATGATTACTCAACTAATGATTTGTGTTCTTTGGATTATCCCTAATCTTAATCTTTACCAAAATATGCTTCCCGAGAATCAAATTATTTTCCCTCTTCATTTACATGATCCTCAAGGTTTTTTTCACCTCCCTTTCTCATTCCTCTTATTACTATAATAATTATATAAAGTTGCATCTCTATCGGTACAGATGTTACAGGTATTAACAAAATTAATGAAGTACATACATAATATGAGAATAAAAAAAAAACTGATTTACACTCTATTTATTCTTTTTTTTAATCTATTAATTGCATTCCTTTTGTTTCATAATTAACGAAACAAGTACAGGTGCATTTTTTCCCTCTTTCTCTTTGTATTTATTTATTTATTTATGTTTTCTTGTTGCGTAATTTGTGCTCGTCTGGTGGAACGAGTTTGCGCGCAGAATTTAAATATGGCGAGGCAGGAGGCGATTTTGCGCGAATTACGTCATTTCATTCGCACTCTGCCTCAGAGAGACTTGGCTTCTACCCACGTCTTTTCGTTCTCGTTCTCCTAGCATCCCACGATGCCAGTGCCAGTATCATTTTATTATCACCAACTAGACATCCCCGATCTTAAAATGACACACACTTCACAAATGCACTCACGATCTTGACCTATATTTTTTAATTTTTTTTTTTTTTTTTAAAGTGAAAGTGAAAATATTCTTACCTTTTTTGTATCAAAGTGATTATTTATTTATTTGTGTTGTACAACTCCTGGCTGTTGTTTCTATACTCTATTTCAAGTGTACGTCTATTTGTTTTTTTTTTATCATTTTTATCACTCACTCGCCATGTGATGACTCATAAGATATTTCCTTTATTTATTTTCTAACCAAAATCATTTTCCATTTCCAGACCTCTATACGTCCACATTAACAAACTCAGCTGAACGTATTAAGCGAATTTTCCTGAGGAAATTCCCACCTTCAGTTCTCGTGTCCAAACACCTTGATTTTTACAAACCTACCGGTATCCATTCCTTTCGATCAATCCTTAATAAATAATAATAAAAAAAAAATTAATTTCCCTCTCTCTTTTTTTGTTTAAAGCTTTTAAAGACCCGTCCGCCTTCGAGTTCCTTTCTTCCGTAGGAAGTGGCCGAAATCATCTCCAACGAGATCTCAGAAAAGAGTCTCTCTATGTTAAGTTTGACCCTCTGGTTGGAAGTCATCCAGTTGCTCAGTCAGGCAACGCCGAATTACCTTCTAACGTTGACAATAAACCCAAAAGGTATGCTCTCTCTTATTAGATATCTTAAACAAACCCATAAGCATGTAAACAAAAAAAAATCCTAGATTGGATTTATGAGTCATTGATTTTTTTTTTTTTTTTCTTATGACTAATAGTTAAGTTTATTTTTATTCATTTTTGGAAGAAATAAGATAATTTTAATGAAGTTTTTTCTAAATAAATATACTGATATTTCCGTTCCTGTACGGAGCAGAACGAATCCGTCGATTCGCTACATGCCGGAACAAGTCGATGAAAATACTTTCACTCATAAATATATACTTTCACCCTTAAATATAAATAAAAGAAAGCGTTGTTTCCCTTGTTTCAATTTTTTTAAATATTAGGCAGCAGGAATGGGCAACATAAAAGTCTGGATTAAAATAATGATTGGCCATAAATTCGATGTGGGATTCAAAAATATGATCTAAATCAAATCCAAAATTCTTAATCTACAATCTGATTTTTTCGAATCTAGATCCTTTGTATTCTATATATAAAATACTTATTAAAAAGGTGAAGAGATTAATTATAATCAATAGCAGAAGGTTGAATTCCATTTATTTTAATAACCAAAAATTCTTAAGCCATTTTTAGAGCAACTTCTTTCTTTCCCTTATTGGAGGAGGAGACCAAGCAGGTGCAGCGCATAGCCTGATACTTGTTAAATGACAGGTCAAGAAAAAAAGACTAGCATGGTGGGAGCAGAAATGGACCAGTTTTAGTTTTAGTAATTCATTGTTGCCAACTACATATTCACTAGATGTGAGTTCCTAGAAACTATTATACAAAAAATTTATTTTTATTATTAACATTATCTTTCACATATTAAAATGACTTTATCATATTACTATTACAGAAAAACTTTATGGTAAATTAAATACAAATCCTACTGTGAACATTTATATAATTTTTTTGTTGCTCGTAGTTGGCAGCCATTTAGACTTTAAATAATCCTATTGTTATTTGTTTAAACTAATTGGTTTAAATAATTTTATTCTGGAAATATTAGGGATCTGAACCTACAACCCTTGGCTTTTAAGTTTATTACTATTGATAATCACAAACAAACACAATGACAAGGTCATTGTCTCTAACCTCTTGGTCACTTGGTGAGGAAGCTGAGTTCTATATGTCATGAAATTGGAAGAAACTTTTTTACAATAGAGAACTCTTTTAGCCATTAAAATAATTCAATTATTTTAATTATTTTTTATTCAGCGATTTTTTCACTCCATTTTATAAAATTTAAAAATTTTACATTAATTTCACAAGGACACTGGCCGTGCCCATTGTTGTAAGAATTTTTATTATAAATAAAAACAAATTAAATTTTTTTTTTGTGTACTTCATGTCTGTTCATAGGAAATATCCTCATTTTCTTTTTTTTATTTCTATTTATAATTTCTACTCTCTTCATTTAACATCTCAAATATTATGTTTAGAATAGTGTACTTTGAAAAAATAAAGGATGTTTCTAAAATAATTAATTCAAACCACTCTTTTCTTTTTTTCTTTGAAAATGTTAATTAAATGTATTTAGACTACGCCTAATTTATTTTAATTTTTATTTTAAAGGAAAACATTAAAAGAAGAGCCAAATGCAAACGATACTTTATTAAATACAAATCCTGCTGTGAACGAAACAATCCTCCTTCGAGAGGACGACACCAAAACGCATTCCTCTTCAACGCCTCTCAAAAATCCAGCCATCGACTTAATTGATAAATTAATTTTATTAAGTCCCTCACCAATAAAAGAATCGACAGGTGCGACAGCACCTCAAGTTAAGGTATTGTTAAAAATCTTTTTCTTATTTTTCCATTCAATTATTTTGTAATTTTATTTTTTAAGGATTCGCATACGCAAGCTACTCCAGTTAAAGAGTCAAATCTAAACCTGAAACATTTTGAGACAATCGTAGGTGACAATAATAAAATGAAAGAAGAACTGGAATTGGTCAGAGAAATGCTTACGAAACAAGAGAAGGAATACCAGGAAGCTTTGGTCAGTAAATAAACAAATCAAAATTAACTTGCTCTAGATATTCTTTTTTAAATCTCTTCCAAAATCAAAGGAATATTTCTTCTTAGAGGTTATATTTACAAATTTCATTTTATTTATTAGTTATTGTTTACAATTAAATATAGTCTGAAATGGATATAAAGGAGGCCTAAAAGTTAGTGTACAATTTTGCTACAATGTTTCAATATCACGATTTTCTATTTGTTATTTTAAATTCTTAGATAATATTGATATTTTAGATCTAGATGGCTGTTAAATCATAGAAATCAGTAGTTCCCTTTTGCAAAATGTTTATTACAGATAACCATTTACTACTAAGTTTTTATTGAAACGATGAAATCACTTATCTGTAGTATTATAAAAGCAAACGAGTTTTAAAAAAACCTATTAATATTTAAAATTAATTTAAAATTGTTAATTGAAAATGCTTTTAAACATATTAATAATAACAATTGTAGCATTGAAGCATTGAAGTTCTTTTCAAGATAGTTTTCCAAAGAACAAAATGAATTAATTATTTTAAAGAACCTGCTTCCGCTTAATCAAAATGTAAATAAAGTCCCATTTTTTTACATCCGTTCATTTTTTGAAATCCACGGATTAGATTTGATTTTAGAAATAGGTTTTCCGTTCGGCACTTAGTCCATTACGAATTGGGCCCTTTCTGGCTATTACTGGGGTGAGATCTCCTACTTTCCTACCTCAGGAGGAGACTTTGGTAATATTGAATAATTTTAGCCAGAAGCGGGGCTCGAAACCGAGTTGTGTTTCAACTTCAGCAGCTTATCCGTTCCCTTCCATTCGCCTTCTTCAGATATCTCCGGATAACATATCGTTTATTCTTGTTGTAAAAACAGATATAAAGTGGAAGAAATACGAGTATCTTGTGGATTTTTTTCCCCCAAAAAATAATTATTATATTAATTAAATAATCAAATGTTGCATTAAAATTTATACATTTGTCTTAGAGAGAGTTGGTTCTTGCTTGATGATGGTGGTAGATGGAAAACGTGATATCGAAGGAATCCTTTAAAAAATAATTTCGCAATAATGAATGTGATATATAAAGAATATAGAAACTTATTGAAACAAAGGAAACAAAGTATTTTGAAGCGATATATATTTAAAGAATTTAACAATTAAATTATATACAATACTTGTTATCCAGGTATATTTATTTATACCAATTAGTTTAATTTAATTTTTATCGGGATGTCTGGGATCCAAACCCACATCCCTTGGCTTTTAAGATTATGAATATTAACAATTTCAATAGTTCTAATCTCTCGGTCACAAAGTAGGGGTAGAATAAATTATAGAATTTAGTTATTAGTTTTATTTATAAACATTTTCTCAACACTAGTAGAAACTAGTCTATCTAAATTTTTTTTCCTCTTTAATAAGAAAATTAATTCTTTATTTTTTTATAGGTCGAGAAACAAAAGATAATTGATTGTTTAACTCAAAGGAATAAAGATTTAGAAGATAAAGAGCAAAAACTTAATGAAGCTGTTAAAATTAATGAGAGAATGAAGTAAGTTTCTTAATTACCTAGATAGAAAAATACCTCTTTTTCTATTCTTAATCATAATATTTATTATAGTCAGTTTTGCCGTATTTCTACAGAATTTATTTTGTTTCAGTATATTTTTGAAAGAATACGAAAAGTCAATATCAAATTTGACTGCTGAAAAGGAATATGATAGGCAAATGTATGAAGCCGATAAAGAGGCTCTAATCAAAGACAAAGAGCAAGCGATGGGTCATTTAGAAGCAATTGAAGTCGCCTTCGCTGATCTGCATAAGTAAGTAGAAGAAACAATTGCAAATTGTCATTATTTACAAAAAAAAATTGGTGGGGGGGGGGGGGGGGTATTTTTTTGATTTTATAGAGATTTATGATTCCAAGGGATCGGACTTTTTAATAATTATATATTAAAAATATTTTAGGGTTATATAATAAAGAGATAAGAGACAACAACGAGAGGTCAAATGTCTTCTGTCTAATTTGTCTTTTTTGTTTAAAGAGAAGACAGGATCAGCAAAAAGGCATCTTTTGATTTGGTTGCTTAATTAATTTTGCTGACTGATATCATTTAACAAAGTAATAAGCAAAATTCTGTTTCATTTTGTCTTGCATTTTAATTATTCAATAATTTTTTGAAATGTATCATCAAAATTGACAAGCCCTTTTCTAAAAAAGATCACGCAGGAAACTAAAATTAAATTTTGTGTTGTGCTTATTGATACCTTTTTGGAACCTGAACTCCTGACTGTAATCAAATATTCCTCTCCATGAGGTTCTAAGTGGACAGAGAACAGGCATTAGCAATAACAAATAAGTTGTTCGGTGAATTAATGAATATTCGTTTTGTGTATGCAAATAGAGGAGAAAATTTGCTACTTTAATGAATGTTTTTACTGAGAATTCTTTTAAAAATCATTGGGGTTCGGTCAGAAACTAAGAAGAAAAATAATGGTGGATGAGAGATAAAATAATCATGTTGATTATATATACTATTTCTATACTTATAACATAATTTTTTTTATTAATATTATTTTTTATTTATTTATTTTGTTTTTGTTTTTTTTTAATTTCAGGAAATATGAAAGAGCAAAGAATGTAATAGATGGTTTCAAGAAAAATGAAGAAGTATTAAAATTGAATTTAGCCGAATCGAAAGAAACAATTCGTGAACAAGAACAAAAATATGAATTATTTAAAACGCATGTATTCTCTCAATTAGAAAGGTATGCTAACTTTTATTATTTATTTATATATTAGTTATATAAACTATTCCTTATGAAAGTTATAAAAAAATTTTACTCGGTCCAGACTTGACTATAATCAAATGCTACAATCTCAATTTGCAACTTAAGACTTAAGTATCGACTCTCTGCTAGAAGTCTCCTCTTGGGGTAGGAAAGTGAGAGATAATCTCACCCCCAGAAGCCCAAGTGGGCCTAAGTGAGTCTACCCAATGGAGGGCGGCAACTACCTCAACCTAACCCCTAACCCTAAGTATCGTCTAAAGAAAAACTTTACATTTCCCTTACGTGGAAAAGGATCAGGATACCACAAACATGTCGCACACATCATAAATAATAATAAATCATTATTATCTTTTGTTATAAAATTTTTAGTGTGACATATATGAACTTGCTCGCGGGCCATTTCTGGTCATTTTAGTTATCTCTGATTTAAAATCACTAAGACTTTTGAAAATTTAAACTTGTATCTAATTCATTGATTCAACTCACTTTGAAAATATAGGCCATAAAATTTATTATTATTTTTGTATTTAGGATATATAATAAAAAGTCAGGGCGCATACCCTCTCACCCCAGAATCACATTTCAGAGTTTTCACAATAATACTTTTTATCTAATGAGGATTGATTTATTAGTACCCTTATATCAGTCTTAAATGATTTCAAAGAAAATTTATTCTTTTAATATACAATAACATATCTCCTGCCAGGATTGACCCGCCTCCCTCCCTAATTAACTAAATTTTATTTTATTTTATTTTTAGCGCAAACCAAGAGCTTGATGCAACAAAACGAAGCCATCAAGGAGATATAGCGAAATTGACAGCGATGCTTAAGAAAGCAGAGATTAAAGTTAGTTCGTTGCAAGAGATGCTTGATCAAAAAGTTAAAGAGAATGAAGAACTTGCCAATATTTGCGATGAACTCATCGCTAAAGTTAATTAATTAATTCATTAATCAGTGAGTGATCGAAAAAAGAAGGAATTTGTATATTATTTATACATATATATATATATACATATATACATACTTATTGCTTTTTAATGTTGTATTTTTACATAAATATTAATTTAAAAAATGTCCACTTTAAATATTTTTTCTATTTTTTTGCTTTTTTTTTCCTTAAGTTATATATAAATATTTATATTTTTATGTTTTTTTTATTAAAGGGCTTCGCTACTTATAGCTACATAAATTTATTTTTATATTGAATCTTTCCAATTAGAAAATAAAGTGTTATCTAGCGTAGCCCCTAAGTCTATCGAAACTTAATAAAAATATATAATATATTTAACGTCATGCAAATTTGAGCAACAGATCTCTAAAATATTTATGAGAATTTGAATATTTAATTAAGGTTTTCTACTAAAATTGCTTTATTTCTTATTTATTTATAAAATTAATAGAATTAAATTTCATGTTTATTTCAGTATAAAATAAAAATTATTATTTAACACATTAGTTAGTCAATGGAGACACCCATCCGAAGTTGAGTCGTCCTTGGCCTTGCTTCTTTTTACCCCACCCCTCATATTTAAAGAAGAATTGTTATAATTTGTGTCAAACAATGCATATAATAGTTAATAAAGTCAATGTAATTGATGTGCAATTAAAAAGGTCAAATTTGATTATGTGAATAGGATATTTATTTCAATTTTATTTATAAATGTATTGTTATAATAAAAAATACCAAATTTAAAAAAAGTTTAAATGGACTTTATTTTTAAGTTTAATTTTTAATTTCAAATCAGTGATTTTTGACATTTAAATATTGCATTGTTCCAAAAATTCTAACAGTTCTAATAGTTTGAGCAACTTTTTCTTATATTAATCCCATATAATAAAAAATTAAAATATAGATGAAGAACAAAGTGATATGGTAAATAGCTATTTTAATGTTTATTTCAATTATAAATATTGACGTAAATCATATTTATCTATTTAAAAATGGAATTCACAATTAGAAAAATTTTATATTTATTATATTAGTATGTTAATATTGAATTCCTCTTAAAAATTGGCAAATTTTTGAGTAGAAAACATCTCTTTTATATACTATCCCCGACAAAAGTAATTGGACAACTAACTTTTATCTTGTTTCATCTTAATAAATAATTAGAAGTTACATAAAATTCAAAATCATCAAATTTCATGTTTTACCTATCATTAAATTTATTATTTTTTCTTTCATATAGCTCTTCTAATTATCCATTAAGACCAAACCAAAAATACTGTTTTTCTAATTACTTTCGAAGGGGATAGTGTATATATATATATATGAATATTTCAAAGATTAATTGTTCTTATTAGACATGACAACTGCAGAAATAAATAATAAAATAAAAATAGCCTTTAAAATTTGTTAACTATTTCTATAAAATAAACTCTCAGCTAAGATTAATACATTTTTTATTTTTTAGAAAAATAAAAAAATGCATCAATTCAAATTTCAAAAATTTATTTTATAGACTAAATACTAATTTTTTTAGCAATTAATAGTAACAAGCTTATATAATATATAATAATGTAAATATTTGTAGAATATTCAAAAATAAAACACTCAAAATGGAGCTAAAATTAATATATAAATACATTATATAATGTGATATAAATAAACCTTTTTTGGCAGTTATATATTTAAATAGATCATTTTTTTAAGCTTTTTAAACAAAAAAGAGAAAATTCACTATTAGATATTTTATCTTAAAATTATAACTTGAATTAATAATAATAATAAATAATTATTTTTAAAAATAAATTGTAAAATTTATAATTCCAATTTTCATTTTTTTTATCAAATAATTTGAATTTCTTTTAAAAGTAAATAAATGAGGACTTTACTTTGAATGGTGGTCTTGGAAACAAAGTCAAAGGACAATTAAATTTTTTTTGTTTTTCAGAATTTGAGTTTATGTTTATTTTATTGGTAGCTTAAATAAATTTTCACTAAGGATGAGCGAACCACTGGATCATAAATCAAGAGATGGTCCAATTTTAATAAAACGTACCATTTAATGTATTTTATTATTAACAAAAAAAATCTCAATTCTTAACCATCATTATTGAGTACCCCAAAATTTATTTTCACATTTTTTGTTTATTCTTTTTTTGATTTTGCCTCAAACCTTTTTTATTAATATTTGTTTTGATTGATAATATTGATTTTAGGTTTATTTTGAACATTGTAAGAAAATCTTCGATTTTTTTAAGTTGTTCATTTCGTTCAAAGAGATAAGGGATTAAGGTCAAATTCCTAAAATAAATAAAAAATTACCTTCACAAACATTTATTATATAAAATTGTCTTCTAACTAAAAAAAAAAAACAAATATCTAGAAAAGTATTACAAGAAGGAAAAAAATATAAGAAGCTTAAAAATCTTTTTAAGCAAAACATCTAAAGATTGATTGATTCGTATTGAAAAAGATTATTTTTTAAAGAGTTCACATTATCAATTATTAGATTCTTCCGTTCGAATCCAAACGGAATTTATCTTCTCTTTTCATAAAATTTAATCAAAGGTTGCATCCATCCTCCGCCGAGCTTCCAGCATTCGCCTACGTGTCTCTAATATTATAGATGATCGCCTTGCTCTCCCATCTGATCTGTTTATTTGTGACTCCATATTTGCAATTCGACGAGCTCTTCTGGCCTCTACCATCTCTCGATTCCGTCTTTTTCCCTCACGAATGTTCTTAACCCTTTTTCGTCTTCGGATTTCTGCCAGACTCGGATGGCTCTGTCTCTGTCTCAATGTTTGGAGTGCTCTCCTTCTCGTAGGATATTCAGGTCCCAGAGTTCTTCTCATCCAGGCAGTGTCTCTTTTATAACGAGCTATTCTTTGTTCGTTTTCTCTTTTAAAAGCAGCTGCCCAATCTTCTGGTTCGGTTTCAGGTTCTTTAGTTTTTTTACCTCCACCCAATTGAAAACTGTATTGTCTGAAAAAAATAATTCATTTGGACGATTTTCTTAAATGATAAAAAAAATTGTTTAAAACCTACCTTAATACTTCTTGTATAATTTTAGCCAGCGGGGGGGAATAGAATTTTGGCGGAGGTGGAGGAGGTGGGGATTCTGGTGATGATGGATAATCGAATTCGGGTGACGATGACGACGATTGATGAACAGACGAAGGGGAGGTGACGTGTGTATGATTTGAGGATTCAATTGCTGATGAAGATTCTGGAGAAGAAGGAGCTGATAACTCTGGAAGAATTTCTGCCTCTGGCATTGTTTCTGATGTGGAGGGTTGGCAAGATGCATTGTCCAAATCTTTTTCATTTACCATGATGTTACGGAAATTATTAAATCTCCTTAATCAAAACTTGTTACAATGTTGTATCAATGATCCATTTATTTGGTTATCTTGGATATTCTGAAAAATAACATTACGATAATTGCTTGCACCCTCCGTAAACCTATAGAGGAAACATAGATCGGCTAATATCTTTGACTATTATATATATATTATATATCTACACTCTTTATCCTTATAAATTATATGATAATGATGTTGATGTTTAATAAAAACTTTTTTTATCCATCGGAATGTTTTTCTTTTTCCCTCATATCATTAACTATAATATCCATTCGAATTGAATATTATTTACAAATTTATATTATAAAAGAGAAATCAATAATGACATCTTGCCCATTTTCTTTTTGATTATTATTTTATTGTAGAGTTTTATATTGAAGGTGTTTCTTCAGAAATTGTGAATAAATAATTTAAGGTGATTTTTATAAATAACTAGTTTTGAAAAAAATAATTGGAAGAGCTTGAAAACACTTCTATATATGATAATTAAATATAAATCCAAATTCCGAAAATATATACAAATTAAATTACATTCGTATCAATGATATTTTCTTAAAAAACCAACCTTAGTAGAAATAAATTATAAAAAAGATTATTATTTTGATCATTGTCAAAGGAGACAAAAATGGATATCAATAAAGGGATATATGGAACATTTAACTATCATCTAAGGTGCATTGTTTGAGAGCTTATAATAATGAATAAAGGCAAATTACAATAATAGGCCTACCATGAGTGATTTACGTCGTTTGGTAATGTAATTTTAAAACCGGTGCTTAGCGCCGGTTTCTCTGATTACAGTGATGG
>JAAAKE020156314.1:0-12341 GCA_010014785.2 Anisolabis maritima
CATGGAACATGAAGGCAGCCCTCCTCCTCTGCTCGAAGAGACGGGCTGAAAATTTTTAATATTATTTTACAACAAGGTTTTTTTATTTTAGGGAATTACGTCTAGTAGAATCCCTTGAAGGAATATGTGATAGAGTTCTCCAATATAATATCCATAAAGAAAGAAAAGACAGCACTCGTTTTGCTAAAGGGATGAGCCAAACATTCCAAACACTCCATGGACTTGTGTAAGATATTATATTTTAATGAGCTTTTTGACATATTAATAATATTAATAATCTTTTTCATAGAGATAAAGGTGTGAAAGTAGACCTTGGAATTCCATATGAACTCTGGGATAAACCATCAGCTGAAATAACGAATATGAAAACACAGGTTAGATAAAATGATATTGATTATTTTAATTGAATCTCAAATAGTCTTTTAGTAAGATATTTAAATATAAAAATTATACTTTTCCTATGCCACATGTAAAAAGGAATTTACAATAAAGAAACTATTAAGAGCATTTGCGTAGGGTGGAATGAAAGGAACATTCCATATAGGACGGTGAGTTTAGGAAAAGAAATTTTTTTCTTACGTCTAATTCAGCAAAAAAAGAAGAAATTGTTGAATTTATAATAAGAACAGGGTGTCTAAGGTAAAACCGACCTCAGTTCAGTGATAAGTGTAAATATTAGTTTGGAAGGAAAGTTCTGTCATATTTTAAAGAAAACATTTGAATCAATTTATAAAAATATATGTTTAATATTATTCAATGATAAAATTATTATATTATTATATTATACAACAGGTAAAAAAATAAATAAAATTCCCAATGACTCACTAGCAACATGTATTTTTGATTTATAAGCAAAATTACCTGGTTATTTAAAATACGACACAACTTTCCCTCCAACATAATAGAACATATAGATGTATTAATCGCAATGTGTCTCATTGGACTACGACCTGTTTTACCAAATATATTTTGGTGTAATATTTAGAAAAGTTCCCAGACCCACCTTGCTGTTTAAGAGTTTAATTTTATTAAGATCTAAATTTCTAAAATTGTGAGCTTATAAATAATTTAATGCATGTTAAGAAGTAAAATAATTTTTTTTACCTGTGAAAAGTTCTTTAAGTGGACCCACTAACTATTCCACAATTGACTATATGTATGTATGACTTTCTCAGAAACAATTGAAAACTTCAGCTATTATAAATACTAATTTATTAAAATTATATTAAAGGAGGCAGTTATACAGTTGTATAAGGATAGTGTGGCGTCACTATTATATGAATTTTGGTGGTGGTGGTTTGCGATCTTTTTTTTTTTTTTAAGAAGGCAAATTCTTTTTTCTTGTAAGTCGCAAATATTGATAATTTATTAGACATTTTTCACTAAAAAATAAAAATATTACTATAATATTCAAATTACAAAGCAAAAAACTTTCTAAAACATAACGTTAACTCTCTTTACACCCCAAAACCATCCCCTGGTTATTCTTATAACTTTGCCATTTCTTTGCAGTGTGAATCCTTACTAGAAGATTACGAACATGTAATTGAGGAATGGTATTTTAAGCGTCAAGGTGATATCAGTCTAAAAACTTATCTGTGCTCCCAAACCGCTCTCAAAGGATCCGATGATACCTGTTTAGAGGAAATTCCTGATCCATCAGCTCCAAACGAAAAAAATAAAGGAGAAAAGAGAAAAACTGGATCCAAACCAAAAGAAGAACTTTAATTTTTTAGATAAATTAATCAAGAAAAATTTAATGCCTGGTATGGTTTATAATTTTTATTTAACTCTTTGTTCATATAAATAAATAAACTAAAAGATGAAAAGAAAATATTTTTCAAATTCAGACTAAAGGTTATCCATCAATTCTTTTATCATTAGAATATCAAAAAACGAAAATTGAAACATGTACTAGTACCATACATTAATTTGGATTGAAAAAACAACAAAAACATTCTTTCTTTTTTTTAAGTCTTTCGGCATCTGAGGCTATTTAGACTTCTTCCTTATTTATTTATACCAATTGGTAGCCAGATTTTGCCAACTTGGATTTCATTGGACAAAATTTATCAATTTAAAGTGTCATGGTGAAAGAAAATGTCTATTTACAGAATTGTTAGGTTTAAAATAGGCAAATATAATTTTTCATAAATCTTTTTCTCACAAACAAATAGGATAGGAGTTATAAAAATTTTTACACGCAAACGTAAGAAACAAGACTGGCCCTGAGTGTATGGTCTGAATGAGGAGTTGCTAGAAATAAAAAGTTCAAAAAGAATATTCTTCCATTATAACTATACTAAAAAGTAAATTAATACCTTATTACTAAAATCGAAGCGAAGTCGATCGGCAAGTACAAGGGAACCTTTTTGGTCAGTATCTTCACCAAGAACTGCTCTTAGACCATAATTAAGTACATGAGTGCCGGTATGATTACCCATAATAAGACGTCGTCTATCGGTATCTAAATGCAGTTGCACTGAATCCCCGACACGGAGTGTGCCCTCCACAGATCCTACATGGACCACATAGCCACTCTTCACTTGAACGTTGCGGACGGCCACTTCTACGCTCTTAGTACATAAAAACATATAGGAAATTAAGTTATAAAACATTGATTTTAAGAAAAATTTCAAAAATAAAAGCATTCTTACTTCATCTCCTTCTTTGACTATGAAACCTTCGTCGAATATTTGTCCACCTTGTTCAGCATAAAAGTTTGTCTCATCGAGAATGACACCAACTTCTTGGCCAGAAGATACTTCATTTAAAAATTGTTTTGAAGATCGCAAAGCGACTACTTTAGCAGAACATTTTTGAAATTCTATAAGAAAATTTTTTATTTATTAATTATTGATCTAAAGGGGGGGGGGGGGGGGGGTAGAATATTTCAGCTCTACACATCATTATATGATTACATAATAGTTTCTAAAAACTGAAAACTTTTTACACTAAAAACAATTAACTTTTCTGGAGTAGATAGAAGACTTTTGTCATTTAAATTAATTGGCATTAAGAATTAAAAAAACAATACTCCTATAAGAATTAAAATAAGAACATAATCTATTAAGATAGTATAAGGTGATGAAACTCTTTGTATTAATTAATTGTATTACATAGTTATAATTTTGGTTGCACTTGATTTAGAAAAATCTATTTCATTTTATTTAATTATTCTTAAAATTATTTATAAGAATTAAAATAAGAACATAATCTATTAAGATAGTATAAGCATAGCTTGGAACAAAGAAATGTTTTTTTTTAGAACTTATTTGAAAAAATTTTTTACATTAAATAAAGACATGAATTTTAGAAGGGTACATCTAATCAAAAAGTTTGTTGTCTTAATTATATAGGTCGGACAGAAGCGTTCGACAAAGCTTTAATTTTAATAAGTATTATATTAATAAAAAAAAAAAATACTAATTTACCATAAAGTGCATCTTTTGTATCGTTAGTAGTATTATAAAGATATTTTGGATGGTCATTTGTTGGTGGAATTTTTTTCTCTTGAAGTTCTGTAATTGCATAAACATCAAATCCAATTGAATCGACCATTGCATTCACTTTGCCTTGGGATAGAAGCTGAGCTTGTTTTTTAGCTTCTTCATAAGCTGAAAAAAATAATTTTATTTGTTAAATATTATAATATAATATTATTGTAAAATACCAAATTTTCTAAAATGCATGGATCATAGAAACGATCGTTTAAAGTAGAATATATTTTTCAATTTTGGAACTTCTAACTTTTCTCTCCTCTAATACCAACTTTTCGCTTTGAAAGTTTATTTTTTTTATTAAAAACATTAAAAAATATGATTTGTTACCTGCCATATCAATTGCCAGTCCCTTTTCCTCCGTCATAAGTTGAGTTAAATCAACAGGGAATCCATAAGTATCATAAAGCCGCCAAGCAACATCTCCCGGAATTGTTTTCGAGCCAGATGGCAACTTTGTGATTGTACGATGTAAAAGATTTCTGCCACGCGACAAAGTCTTCAAGAATTGCTGCTCTTCTTCATTTATAATATCTTTAATTGACTAAAATTAAATTAAAATTATGCTAAAATTGTAGAGATTATAATAGAAAGAATGATTCAAGATTTTAATATAACATACTTGAGGATCTTTGCAGACTTCTGGGAATTGATCGCCAAGTAAAATAACAACCGTGTCTACAAGAGAGGCGAAAAATCCAGGTTTCGCATTCAATTTCTCTGTGGCATAGCGAACAGCTCGGCGTAAAATTCTTCTTAAAACATAGCTGTTCGAAGATATGAGTAAATGGAAAACTTTTCAAATAAATAATTCATTGATTACCTTAAAATTTTATTTTAGTTATTTCAAAAAAAATTTAAAAAATAGGGACGAGGTTTTCCTTAGGATATCATCCCAGATGAATATTTCAAATAATTATTATTTATTGGAAATCCGAATGAATTAAAACCAGGTTTTTTTTTTCAAAATCACTTTCATACCTTTATTTAGCAAATATTTCGGCGCGCATGACGCTGGCCATCCTCAGTGTTGTTAATAGAGGTTTTTCTGC
Organism: Anisolabis maritima; assembly: GCA_010014785.2. Taxonomy (NCBI): domain Eukaryota; kingdom Metazoa; phylum Arthropoda; class Insecta; order Dermaptera; family Anisolabididae; genus Anisolabis; species Anisolabis maritima. Next base: position 4,553 of record JAAAKE020156314.1, read on the forward strand.
TTGCTCTTGATAGATGTCTCTATACAAATTTTATAACGTAATCTGAAAAATCTCTATCATATGAGGATGGCGAAATAGTTGCTATATAAAGGTGTGAAGGTGAACTTGAAAAACAGCTGGTTTTAATTCATCAGGATTTCCAAAAAAAATGACACTATTCAAATTATTATTTATATTTTTATCTATAATTATCGGTATAATTTTTTATTATATTTCAACCAGTAGTTTTGTAAAAACGTGAAACATACAAAGGAGCATTAATTTTAGTCCAATCTAAAAAATCTTTCTTTCAAGTTTTATGTAAAACTTTCAATTTGAAGTGTCGCATAATATTTTAATAGAATAGTGTTTTTCTATTAAATTAAATTAAATTAAAGTGAATATTCATTCATTTATGTTTTTAGCAGTGACCGATCCTTACTTATTTAAGGAGAGGTTTTTTGAGGTGATCTTTTTTTTTATATCTATTTCTATTCAATTGATCCCCACCTCCATGTTTTGTAAGTATATTTTGTTTTTAAATTTTAACATTATTTTTAAATAAATTATTTTGTATTGAGCAGAAGCAGCAATTCAAGATTAATTTTATCATTATCAAAATAGGAAGTTAATAATGAATTATCAAATTTTTTTAAGCTATATACTTGATAATTATTTTCGATTAAATTTTACTTATTTTTTAAATAAATTTAAATTAATTAGTTTTTGAAATTTATTTCAAAATTTAGAAAAAATTATATAAACTTTGAGGAGGAAGTATTGTAGGGCAATGAGCCCTGATTAGCCTTAATCCTATCAAGGGTAGAATATAGTGTTTGGGTCTTTATGTTCAAGGTAATTTTGAGCAAATAATGAATTTGTATTGTTAGACTTTCAAAAGCCTTAGCAGGAATATCCATTGAAATTTTTGCTCTTTATTGTCTATTAGAATTTTTTTAAGTTGCATATTCTAAAGTATAAATTACCCTCTGCCAGTGTTGTCTGGATGGCCTCCATCAGCAAGTGCTATGGTAATAGTTCGAGCATGATCAGCTAAAACTCTATAAGCCATGTCGATTCCCTCTGTATCCTCTGCACCAATTAGTCCTTTATAAGGTCTCGCACTTGTACCCTAAAATAGTTTTAATATTAAAATATCATAAAATTTTAAATTAAATTATTACTTACTTTTTGTATAGCATTGAAAAGTGGAATAAAGACATCTGTATCATAATTGGATCTTTTTTCTTGAATTACAGAAACAAGTCTTTCAAATCCCATTCCGCAGTCAATATGTTTCTTAGGAAGAAGTTTAAGGCTAGTCTCCGATTCTCTAAAATTATTCATTAATAATATTATTTTTTATTTATAAAATTAGCAAAAAAAAAAAGATTTTATATAAATACCTATTATATTGGATGAAGACAAGATTCCATATTTCAAGAACATCAGGATCGTCCTGATTGACAAGATGAGCTGCCTCCCGTCCTCCAATTCTATCAAAGTGTAGTTCAGAACAAGGTCCACAAGGGCCTGTCTCACCCATTTCCCAGAAATTATCTTTCATAGACCCGGGCAAAACATGATGAGGTGGAATTCTAAAAATTGTAAAATTATAAATATATTTTTTATAGACTATCCTCTATATATAAATATACTTACCCTAATTTGAGCCAAATTTGTTTGCATTCTTCATCTGGTTCAAGTCCAGCCTTTTTATCACCGCCAAAATAGGTTACATAAAGACGCTCTTTAGGGAGTTTACAAATATCAGTCAAATATTCCCAAGCCCAAGAACAGATTTCTTTCTAAAAATTAAAAAAAAATTATTTAATAATATTTAAGAATTAGGCTAATAAATTAAATAAGATATATTAAATGAAAGAGTGGGGTAAAATAATTCATTATTATTATAAAAGATAAAACAATTAACAAATCTACTCTGAGAAGGTAAAATGCAGAGGCAACCTAAACTAACATTTTTTCAAAAAATATTTTGAAACGAAGTTCCTTTTAACAAACTACCCAAAGCATAAGATAGGTCAAAATTTATATATTATGCAATAATCTTTTAGATGGATATAATCAAAAACAATTTTCAATTGATTTTTTTTATAGAAAAGATCCCATAACAATCATACAAAAAAGATCTATTTGTTTGGTGTTAAAAAATTAATTTTAGTTTGACCCTTTTTCTAGAAGTTCAGCAATAAAAATAAAAAATTTAATTGGATTTGGCCGATTTACCGATCCTACTCCGAGAAGACAAAACTTCATAGCCCTGGAACAAGAAGGCCACTAAAAATAATAATTATTAAATTAAATATTAAATTAATTAAATTAAATTATATTAATTAAAATAATAATTATTATTTTAATTAAATTACACCGATGCTCCGGATAGGCTGGAAATCTCGAGAATGACTCCCGGGGGCCAAGGGTAGATTGATCCACAGTAACACAGTAACACAGTAATACACTCACAAAAAATTATTTTATTAAAAATAATTATTAAATTCTGGTATATATACTAACAGGATATTACACTATTTCTGTGATATGAGGGCTCTGTGGAGTAATCGGTAGGGTGTCGTCATTCTGCACAGGAGATCGGTATTCGCATCGCGGCCATGGTGGGATTTTTTCATTAAATAAAAATATTTAATGTAAAAAATTATCAAGTACGCCCTGACTTGGAACATTGGATCCCACCACAATTGAGTCCTCTGCCAAGTCCACGAGGCGAGAGAGAGTTGGTGTGACATCCCGTCCTATGGAAGGGACGTAAAGGATTCCTTTTCAATGATGAACTCTTCGCAAGGAGTTACACGCTGGTTCAAAGAGAGTCCCTCCTCCCTAGCTTAGATTAGGTTGATTGAAAGGGACCGCGTGGAATTAATTATAGAGTTGTATTTATCTCGCCAGAAATGAATATAGGAGGAATTAAAGTTAGGAAATAAAGTAACCTCACGGGGTGCCGATAGATGGCTAAAGCCAGATCGGATAGGTTTGAGGTGAGTATCTCCTAGCAATAAAGCACCTCAGGTAAACGAGGATCCCAGTAGGTGGGCCTATACGATCCAAATAAAATGTGATGAAAATTACGCATTTCTGTAAGATTTCTGTAGGTTCGGTATACCAAATCATCAAGCCCTTGAATTTGTTTTTTCACAAATGATTTATACATGCCTTAAATAAAATAATATACAAAAGACTAGAAAATTTGCAACTTTTTTGTTTTTATTTATTATCGGTCAAATAATAATCTATTGTGTTTTTTTTTTGGATGAAACACATGATATTACAAGTATATAGGGGTATTCAAAAAAATGTATACACACTTTAAAATAGAATAGCTGCTATATTATTGTGAGCATTACAGCAATATAAAGGGAATAGTTAGAGCACAGGCACAGTTTCTTCGTGTTATTTCAATAAGTGCTCAAACTGCAAACTATCGGCCTCCAAACTCTTTTGAGCACGATGTTGTACATTCCTGGTAACATCTTCCAAAGTAGCCACAGGGATTGCTTCACAAGCCATTTCAATTTCATGGCGTTGGTCCACAAGGGACCGTGGCTTCTTACTGTACACTACCTCCTTGACGGTCCCCCACAAATAAAAATCTAAGGGGGTTAAATCTGATGAACGGGGAGGGTACTCAATCGGACCCCTTCGTCCTATCCAACGTCTCGATAAAGTGTTATTTAGGTAGGCACGCACATCTAAATGAAGGTTTGCAGTGTGAGCACTTATTGAAATAACACGAAGAAACTGTCTGTGCTATAACTATTCCCTTTATATTGTTGTAATACTCATAATAATATAGTAGCTATTCTATTTTAGAGTGTGCATATATTTTTTTGAACACCCCTGCATATATCTCTGGAATAACAGTCCTAGATTTAAACAGGGAATTCTTGCCAAATTTAACATTACATTGTTTTTTCTTAAAGAATTACCTCAAGGCCGAGCAAGCTGGCCCATTACACTTTCTGATATCAGAGACAGGAATAAGAAAAAACTAGTATAGGATCAGAAGAAATGTCAGCTCGGGTACTCTTGGTCGCTATCCACGTATTATTCAGGGGTGAGCACATATATTTTTTTAAATCATTTAAAAAATTTAGAAAAATATTGATTAATGTGAAGAGATATATATCAATATTAACTATCATTTCATATTATTTTATCACAAAGTGTTTCATCATAATAAAAATATTCTGATTTTTAATATAAAAAGAAAGAGGCACCCCCAAAAGGATAAATAAAAATACTTAATACATTTGTAGAGTCCGAAAAGACCAATTGTCTTTGTGTATGTTCGTTAACACGAAAACTCGAGCACGCTTTAACCAACCATATTTTACATACTTGCATTACAGCAAAATCGTAGATCTCTATCAACTTTTGGGTTATTTCCCGCAACGGTACTTTTCTTGAAGTGTTTTTCTAAAAATCGTGATAACTCCAAAATGATTTCACGGAGACGAGTAAAATAAAGAGATATAATTTAGATGTTTATATATTTAGTAAAACTACTTTCCCTATATATGTGGCACCCCCCTGGACTTTTACGTATTCCGATTTATTTTAACATATTATAATCAATTTTCTATATCCAGGCATGAGGTTGAATGTTTGAATCCGACGTTGTTGCTGTCATTATCATCACCTGTCATCATGACACAAGTATGAGAACATCTATTTTATTTGTTCAAAGAATGAGTTTGAGTGGAGTTGACAAATGAATTAAATATTTTTATTCCTTCATTATTCTACTCAGTCATTTAATCAATACTTGATTTTTATTTATTGAATTACATACTATATAAAATTTATGTTAAAATCTTTAAGAAATAAGGTTACCTTAAAATAATCTCCAAATGACCAATTACCAAGCATCTCGAAGAAGGTATGGTGATAGACATCTTTTCCTACATCATCAAGATCATTATGCTTGCCTCCGGCTCGAATGCACTTTTGTGAATTTGTCACTCGAATCCATTTGGACATATCACTATTAGGATCAGCAGTACCCAAAAAAATAGGCTTGAACTAAAAAAAAAAAAAACAATGAGTGGATGATCTTAATTGAGTGACATATTATGAAATCATGTTAACTTCTTACTTGGTTCATTCCAGCATTGGCAAAAAGAAGTGTCGGATCCTCGTGAGGAATTGTACTTGATGAATGAACGTACTCATGGTTTTTCTTTTGGATGAAAAAATCCAAAAAGGATTTCCTAATTTCTTTCGATGTACTTTCCTTGGTCAACATACCTATTAAAAATCACACATATGGAAAGATTTCATTAGAGATGAAGTGGGTGATAACTGCTTCTAATAAAATATGTTTATAAAAGTAAAAATCAGTTATTATAATAAAAAATATATCCTGTTAAATTTCTTTTATCATGCCACATATATATTATATTATACTTTTTGTGAACATGTCAAAATAATATTAAAAATCTTACCGAACCACGTGTTGTCAGAACAAATCTGGATGAATAGAAAAAGAGAAAAAAATAGTGAAGTGAAATGTTAAGAAAAGAATGAGGGGTAATCCGATGAAAGGTTCCCCTCCATGACACATTAAAAAATGGAGCATTAAGCTTGACAAGCAAGGGGATTGTGCAAGTCAAAGTAATATTTTTTGCAATTTAATAAATTAATTATTAATAGTAATTATAAAAATAAATAATTAAATGAAAAAATTTAATATAAATTTGTCTAGTTTATAAATTTTTAAATATTTTTTATTTGAATGAAAACTAATTTATATTAATAAATTAGACAAATACATTTTAAATTTTAGTTTTTAACGATTTTAAAACTTAAATTAATTTTTGGAGAGGATTTCATAAAAGATATGAAATTTAAATTAATTAAATTATATAAATTTTCATTATGAGGTTTTCGATTCTGCCTCCATACTTTAAAGAACGCACCCTCTGAGCTAAAGATAAACTTTTCGGCGTTCCATCTTTCTTTGTACTTTTCAAGTGTGTGTGTTTTTTAATTAACTGCAAATTGCGGGTTGATTTTTTTAATTGTAAAAATAAATAATATACAAAAGATATAAAAAAAACTTTAATATTATTTCTACAAACCAAAGGCAACAAGAAAATGAAAATGAAGTTAGTTGATCATGTGGTGCGAAGCTTTAAGGTAGCTAAGGTTTTCAGAGAGAATTCGGATAAAATAAACTCTATAGACTTTTCACCAAATGGGGATACATTAATTTCATGCTCGGAGGATGATCAGATTGTTATTTACGATTGCGAAAAGGGCACTCAAATGAGAACTGTCAATTCGAAAAAGTATGGCGTCGATTTAATTCATTTTACTCACGCCAAAAATACTGCTATCCATTCTTCAACTAAAATTGACGATACTATCAGATACTTATCATTACACGATAATAAATATATTCGTTATTTTCCTGGACATACGAAAAAGGTTGTTACTTTATGCATTTCGCCAGTAGAAGACACCTTTCTATCAGGTTCATTAGATAAAACTTTGCGGTTATGGGATTTAAGATCTCCTAATTGTCAAGGCCTGATGCATCTTTCTGGAAGACCGATTGCCGCATACGATCCGGAAGGATTGATTTTTGCTGCCGGAGTTAATTCAGAAACAATTAAACTCTACGATTTGAGGTCTTTTGATAAAGGACCATTTATTACTTTTAAACTCAACATGGAGAAAGAATGTGACTGGACAGGTCTTAAATTTAGCCGAGATGGAAAAACTATTCTTATCTCTACTAACGGATCGATTATTCGGTTAATCGACGCATTCCATGGTACACCATTACAAACCTTCACTGGTCATCTCAATAATAAAGGCATTCCCATTGAAGCCAGTTTCTCGCCAGATTCTCAATTTGTCTTTAGCGGGTCTACTGACGGTCGTGTTCATGTATGGAATGCGGATACTGGCTACAAAGTTTGTGTTCTACAAGCAGATCATCCAGCTCCTGTTCAATGTGTCCAGTTCAACCCTAAATATATGATGCTAGCATCCGCTTGCACTAACATGGCCTTCTGGTTACCAACCGTTGAAGATTCAAATTAATAGAAAAAAGGAGTGTGGATTTTACTTTATATTCTTAAATTGCATTTATTAATTATATTTTTGTAAACCAGGGTGGTTCTGTTGTTCATGATAATCCAAGCTCTTTTAGTATGTTAAATATCTTATACTTTAAGAAAGAAACTACTACTCCGGATAAAGTGAACAAGATTTTGAAGGCTTTGGGTCCCTTTGTTATTCTAAAGGAAAATAAATCTGTCAATTAAATTCATATCTTTTAGATGTCAGAATTTTAAAATAAGACTATTATCATTTTTTAATGAAGTTTTTCAATGTCTAATTATCCGATTAAATTCATTTAGATATTTTTTATAGAAAATCCATTCTTATTTTTTCACCTCTAAAAGTTAATAAAAATTGTGCCGATTCGCCTGGCATCATTTAATTATAAATATATTTTTAATTTGAAATCTAAAAGATAGATATTTTGACAATTTAGAGACCCCATGGATTATATAAGAGTATATAAATATATATATAAAAAAAATCTCTCAATCGCACAAAGGGTTGTTAGATTTCTATATTTAAGTTTGTTCAATTTAAACGGTGTCGTAATTTCTTTCTGAACCAGATAATATATATTTTTAAACACTATGAGTTTTTTTCTTGCAATGTAATATGTTAAAAAATCTAAACCCCTTTTAAATTTATATTTAAATTTGATCTTAAAAAAAGTGTATATATTGTATGAATGTATGAACAAATG
>JAAAKE020156325.1:0-12341 GCA_010014785.2 Anisolabis maritima
CAATTAAATACAATATTACCACAAACAATATTTAAAACTTTTAGAAATGACAAGAAGAAAATCTCAATTGCCAAAATTATTATTTTCTTTAAAAAAATTAAATTATTATAATAAATTCCTTCTTCTGATCAAATTTAGATTTATTTATAATAAAATTAATTTATTAAACAGACATAAAAGTTAAAAGATTCATAATTACTATTTTAACTAAAAAAAAGTAGGTGTTTTTTTCCTGTTGAGTGTATATATATAAATAAAATTTTTTTTATTTCTTTATAAAGGGATTGTTGGAGAAATTGACGATCAAGATGCAACAAGTTCTCCAGGTGGAATAAGTTATTATATCTGGACGCATAAGAAATTCGACATTGGATATAATGGAAAACAAATTGTGGATGTCAATTTGACTTCTGAAAATAAAGTTCGTTTAGTTGAAGGAACAAGAATTACTTTTACTTATGAAGTTAACTGGAAAAAGTCATCGATCAAATTCGAAGATCGTTTTGATAAATATCTAGATCCAAATTTTTTTCAACATCGGGTAATTAATTACCTATTATTATTATTATCTTTTATACTAGATTAATTAATTAAATGTTTTTAATTTATAGATTCATTGGTTTAGTATTTTTAATAGTTTTATGATGGTAATTTTTCTTGTTGGACTTGTATCTATGATTTTAATGAGGACTCTTCGCAAAGATTATGCTCGCTATAGCAAGGATGAAGAACTTGATGATATGGTATCTTATCTCTTTCTCATAATCAATTTATTAGATATAAGCTAATATTACTTTCTCTTACCCATATATGTAACACTAGCTGCGCAGCCCGCCTCCTGCGGACCTAAACATAGGGCCTTTGTCTCCTGCTCCCCCTATCTGTTCAGTAGGAAATTTTCTGCTTAAATTTTATTTTTTTATTTTTTTCAAATTTTTATAATGGAAAAAATCTGAGTCCAAAGTTATATTAAGGTGGTCAAAGAATTTTATTAATTAGTTGTGTCATTATTAATTCAAGTATTATTTTTTGTCATTATTCTGGTCGTAATTTTATCATTTTAAAAAAAAGATACCAATTGATGTAAATAAATATGGTGTGACAGAACCTAACACAATTTTCTTAACCTTAGGTAAGAGAAAGTTGTGCGATGTGCGACCGTTACTCCAGATTTTATTTTTTAATTAATTTATGCAATATTTAGATATTATTTTAGGACGCAGTAGCTAAGACGGATAAGCTGGGGACTACGGATCTAGAGTAGCAAAATAGCTCAGTTTCGAGTTCGGCTTGCCTCAAAAAAAAAAAATTAATTCCAACTTTGCCAGAAGTCTCCTCATAGGGTCTACTCATGTAGAGCCTCGAGGGGTTTTGGCACAGCCCAAGTGATATCACAATGGGCCATTACTGGCCTAAGTTCGTCTCCCCAACAGAGGGCGGCACCACCTCACCCTTACCTAACTTAACCTAGATAGATTTTAACCTCATTGAAAATACAGTAAAATATTAAGTTTTATTTTAGGAAAGAGATTTAGGAGACGAATATGGCTGGAAGCAAGTACACGGCGATGTTTTTCGTCCCGCCTCTCATTCTATGCTTTTTTCTGCGCTAGTTGGAGCTGGTTATCAAGTTACAGTTGTTGTTCTCAGTGTTATTATTTCAGCAATTCTTGGCGAACTTTATACTGAGTGAGTGAAATTAATTTAAATAAACTTAAAATAATTTCAAGCATAATCATGGTATTTTTTTTCAGGCGAGGTTCTCTTTTAAGTACAGCTATATTTGTCTATGCTGCTACTTCTCCAGTCAATGGTTACTTTGGTGGTAGTCTTTATGCCAGAATGGGAGGAAAAATATGGATCCGACAAATGCTTTTATCAGCTTTTATGTTACCTGCTCTTGTTTGTGGCACTGCATTTTTCATTAATCTAATTGCCATGTATTATCACGCATCTAGAGCAATTCCTTTTGGCTCCATGGTTGTATTCAACCTATTACACATAAATATAATAATAATAACAATATTTTTTTAAATTTTTAATTAAATCTGCAGGTGGTTGTAACATGTATATGCATCTTTGTCATTCTACCTCTGACATTGTTTGGCACACTTCTGGGACGCAATTTGGCTGGTCAACCAGATTTTCCATGCAGAATAAATGCAGTTCCAAGGCCGATTCCTGAAAAGAAATGGTTCATGGAGCCTGGTGTTATCATCGTTCTAGGCGGAGTACTTCCCTTCGGGTCTATTTTTATTGAGATGTAATTATACCTTTTTTTTAACTTTGAAGTTCTATGAAAAATTTGTAAAATGCTCTTTAATTGAAAATAATGAAAGTTGTTTCTATTGAGGTATTTTCTTCTATATATATATTTGAGGAGATTGTTACTATATATATGTGGCCACATCAGTTTATTCTTTCTTTGGAATACAGGAATTCAGAAAAAAATATATCAAACAGCTTTACATCATTTTATTACTTTATTTGTAAATCGTATATCGTGAATGGATATTTCTCTCCATTCCTATTTCTCTTTGGTGTTAATGGAGCAACTCCTACAAAAATATCAAATATCTATTGAGATTAAGAAAAAAATAGGAATTATAGAAAAATACAACTGCTCAAAACTTTAAAATACTTTTTTCTTTTTTAATAAAAAAATACAAATCTTTTTTCAAATATATAAATTTGAAATATTAGTCTTGATAGAATGATATTAACAATTATTGTTTCTAAATAAATGTTTTTTTTTTCTAGGTATTTTATCTTCACTTCATTTTGGGCCTATAAGATATATTACGTGTACGGATTTATGCTTCTTGTCTTCCTCATATTAATGATTGTAACAGTTTGTGTCACAATTGTATGCACTTATTTTCTTCTTAATGCTGAAGATTATCGATGGTAAGATTTTATTTAAGATTTTATTTTTATAAAATATTTAATTTATTTATTTTTCTAGGCAATGGACAAGTTTTTTAGCTGCTGCATCAACATCAGCTTATGTCTATATGTATTCATTTTATTATTTTTTCTTTAAAACAAAGTAAGTAAAAAAAATCACACAATCAGCTTGCAAAATGTTTACCTCAGATGCTATTTCCCCTCAAGCCGATAATAACAATATTCAATAATGAAATCTTTAAAATTAATATTTCTAATATTGAATTTTTATTTCTAGGATGTATGGACTCTTTCAAACAGCTTTTTATTTTGGATATATGGCATTGTTTAGCCTTGCTTTGGGCATTATGTGTGGAACTGTAGGCTACACTGGTACCTCAGCATTTGTCAGGAAAATTTATTCCACGGTCAAAATAGATTGAGGTTAGATCATTTATAAATGTATACCTACTATTCTTAGGCCCCTTTTAAAAAAAAAATTAAAAATTGCATATATAAATATTTTTGTTATGAGTGGTAATCTGAACATTTTTAATAAATAAATTTTCATTTTAACATTAAAGTAAAAACTCATTATATATATACATTATATATATATGAGTATATAATATACCATAATAATAAAGGTATATTTTAAAGGGTATATTATATTATTGATTTGAATAAAGAGAAATAATCCGTACACATATATTTGTGCAAAAATTAATTACAAAAATGAAAAAATATTAATTTTTTTATATTTAGATTTGAAAGGAAAGGAAAATAAAATTAAATCCTTAATGTTTTCCGGTAACTTTCATTCCATATTTAATAAGAAAGAACAGGATATTTCTAGTGCATCATCACGACCATTCACAATCGTTCATCTTAGGATGATGGAAACGTTAATAATATAAAAATGTTAAAAATTTAATTTGATTGCATAGCCTAAATTAAAGAGCGATACTGACGTAGCGGTCTCCTTGCTCACATCTGCTTTCGCTTTGCCGAGAGACTTTGTAATCGTCAAATTATATATATGTGAATTAACATTCTTGTATTTGGCCTTTTATTTTATTTATTTATTGACAAGTCCATTAGATTAACTTAAAAAGATTTATGGAAATTTTTATTTTTATTTATTCCTTTTCTTTCAAAAATATTAAGTTTTCTAAAGATTTTAAATTTCATTTTTTTGCAAAATTTCCATCCTTAAATAATGATCTCATTATATAAACATTTTTTTTTCGACCTTGGGGATTTCAGCAATAATTCATGAACCTATTTGATTATCATTCCTTTGTGATAGAAGCTGGGCCATATTAGGATGGATTTGCAATATACTGTAAAAAATCACACCGATCGCCTTTATACATTCTACCAACTATTGCATATTAGAGATGAGCCAGAAGTGTGATCATTAGTGAAATATATAGAAGCGACCGATGCGGATTTTTGCATTGAGTCCCAACCTCTCATAGTGTGTGCCTTTAATGTGTCCATTTGAAATGAAGTTAGAATTTAATTACATAAAATCTTGATTTATGATTGTGAAAAATTAAATACTCCATATTTTAAAAAAAGATAATTTTGATGAAAATCTTTTAAAAGAATTCATTTCTTATGCAATTTAATAAACTTGAGAACCTAACTTGTAAACAACTCTTTTTCTTAATTTTCTATTAAAAATTTGATAATTTAATTTACTAAAAAATGTATAATATTACGGATTTTTCTTTAATCAAAATCAAATATATCAAATCAATTCAATGTGTTACTTCAATTTAAGAATTTATTTGTATAGTTGAATAAAAAATAGGGGCTCTTTAAAAAAAGCTAGATTTTCCTTTATAAAAAAATTTTATTTAAAAAATAATACTTAATTCGCTTGAATGATTTCATATATTTAGATTATAAACTTGTACTATTCATAAAATGTAAATGTTTGTGGATGAATATTGTATGAATTTAATGTGTTTGTATGTATGCGTGCCTGTATGTATAAAAATATTAAATATTAAGATTTATAATATAAAAAATAAAAAAAAATCTATTTAAAAAAGCACAAGTATTAAATTTATGTAAATTATTTAATTTGAATAATTTTAAAAATTTCTTAGATTGTTAGAATTCAATTAATTTTTTATCTCATTCAAGAAATAGCTCTATTTATATTATAAAATTAAAAAGATTTGTTTTTTGTTATATATTTTGTGGAACTATATTTTAATTTTAATGCTTTCCTTTTTTTTAATTAATTTAAAATAATTTCAAGGAGAAAAATCAAAATATTAATTATAAATTAATAATTTCTTATTTTCTTTTCAGTAGATCAATCAAAATAATATTTTTTTTTAATTTTTTTGAAAGGAAAGATAAAACATTTTAATTTAGATTCTTTGAAGTTTAATAATCATAAATAATCACCCTACACAACGAAGATTTATAAATTATTTTTATTTGATAATGATAGCACTAATTTTTATTATTAAAATATAATGTTTCTATGGGATGGCCGAAGATCCTGGGTTCGATTCCAGATTCTAGATTCTACTCAACAAAACAAAAATACAACCAGATTAAATAAACTCTTTTTAAATTAGTTTAAATAATTATTAATAATTACAACAGGTTGGTTGATTCCTGAATTCGAACTACTTTTGCGACAACATGTTCACCCAACAGATGGTCTCAATGTAAGGATGAACATGTCCACTATCCAAGAGAAGATTTAAAAAGGTTCCATTTATATACATTCAACCAACTTTCTGCAAATATTATTATCCTAAACAAAATATTGTTTGATGTTTTTTTATTCAAAGGACGTTATTTCAAAATCACCGCCTATTTTAAATAATTCCTACTGAAAAGAAATTGAGTAGACTCCCAACCATCCGGAGGGGCAGGCTGGATAACAAAAAAGCCGAATAGGCCAGAATTATATAAATGCTCACTTCCTACCCCACCTATTCCATTAAAAACACCCTTTTTATACCAAAACTCTCTCTTATTCATATTTTCTGACTTCTTAGTACAGGCCAGTACTTTATAAATTATTGTTATGTGCTGTACTGTACATTTTAAAAAAGAGAAAAATGAAGTCTAAGAATAAAAATGTACACATTTTAAGATAAATTTGATAATGTCTAACTTAATTGCAGGAAACAAATCATATACACTGTACAGTAAAATACATACACTTAAAATAACAAAACATTAACGTAAAACATAAAACATTATTTTTTAACTAGGCTGGATAGTTTATTGCACTATGAAAAATCCAATTTTAATACTCCATTTAATTAAAATAAATCATTTGAATTATATCTTTATTCCCTCCCGGCATAGGAAATAAAAAGATGCGATCGATAAAAAGTAAAAAGTTACCACATAATGTGAGAACAATAAGAATGACAATATAAAAGAGAGAAGAAATTCCAGTCTTAGTTATCGTCTCGTAGTCGTCAATCCTATTACTCACCTCGTGTGATATATATATATATATATTATCAGAAATATTATAAGTTGAATAAATTAACTAGTGTGGAAAATAACCCTATCTTTTCATAATATTAATATTTTTTAAAATAAATTTCTCCCAATAAATTAATTATAGAAATATGTAAAAACTTGTACACTTGTCTGTGTTTTTATAATGTACAAAACAATTATATATATTAATGAACAATTACAAATTTTATTATATACATTTATAAATAAATTATAGAGTTAGTATTATAGAAATAATCAATTATTTGTTATTTTTTGCATATTCAAAAATAAAAGATAATATAAGAAAATTTGTGTGTATATCATAAATACTCAAGTAAAATATTCACAAAATAATTCTACGTTCTACTGATTATGATTTTTATATTTTATATACAGTATAGAAAAGAAGTTTATATAATGGATTCTAAAAAAAATATTTAAACGGCAGATTATTTAATGATTCTAAGGACTTATGTTGTTACTTTTTATCTCTAATTGGGAGATAAGGTAAACATCGCCTCGGGGGCTTAGAGAATCATACATCCTGGCCAATTTGTGAATTTTTTTTCAAATCAAGGATTACAAAACGTGATTCCGTTGAAAAATCAATTTAGAGTTTGTGGACGTCATTTATAACATAATGTGAAACAATAAAAAAATACATACAAATCAATAGCTTTGTTATTATTCCGGTATCTGATATTTCGGGAAAAAAGAAAAAACAAACTTTTTAAACTATTAAATGTATATAAACCAATTATATACTAAACTAGTGTAGCCTGCCTTCGGCCAGCTATCACCCATGTAGGAGGCTTCAAAGTTCATTAACATTGAGTACAAGGCGAGACGAAGGTATCTCATGTAGGGAAGACTTGAAAAATAAGGTAAGCCAAACACGATTGAACATCAGAAGACTTCTGCAAATATTTTTTGAGGTCACTGCTTATAACCATCCAAGTATAATTGAATGTTCTAAATTCTTAAATGGGGCTCATATGCCAGCATAGTGATTATTGTAGAGTGACTAAACGAATATATATATAGTTTATGTGATATATACGATCGTATATATATAGTTTATGATCCTTCCCATCTTAAAAATTTTATATTCTCAAATATATTTACCCTAGGCGTACCAATTTCGCTATTTTGATCACAAAGAATAGTGGTGCTTAGAATTTGTGAATTTTTTTACCGTAAAAATGTATAATATAAAATAATTCCTTAAGAAGAAGAATACGTAAATTATGAAAGACAAACAAATACATTATTGAAAAAATAAACTATGAAAATTTTTTCTTATCTGTACACTATTCATGTCAATAATTTAAAGTGCCTAGAAATTAATTTTATATAAAATTACAATTTTGTATTAAGACCTTTTTTTTTAATTCTGAGGCCATTTAGACTCTGTCCTTATTTAAATTTTTTTTTTTTCTCTTCGGCGTCTTGGGCCATATAGACTTTTAAACGGATCATGTATATACTAATTACGATACATTAAATCTAGGCATATTTATTTATATCAATTGGTATCCAATTAATTTAAATTTTCATCGGGATGGCTGGGATTCGAACCCATACCCCTTAGCTTTTAAGGTTATCAATATTAACAATGTCAGTTATTTTAACGTCACAGCCACCAATGTATAAGAATTAGAATGAATAAAAGGTTTTAACAATATATTAATAGAAAAGCAAGAATCATAAAATGGATTGTTGAAATACTTTAACAATAATACCAATACAAAAAAATATCCAGAATGTCCTAAATCATCTTGCGCCAAATAAAAAATAAGTGCTTTAGAAAATGTCTTGACATAGAAAAAATTTTACTCTTAAGTGGTATTTAATAAAAACTTCAACAATTAAAGTTAAATTGAATAAAACCACGAAAAGACCGAAGCGCCTTCTTTGAGAGGAAATGTTAACCTTATGACATGCTGTTTACAACTGAATTTATTAGGTTCGGTGTACACCTGCATCTTCTGTTATTGGTTCTTGTAATAAAATAATATTTATTTTTTTGTAAAATTAAGCTTTTATATATTTTTTACTTGGAAGGACATAATTAAACTGTGTTATTAAAAAGATTTTTTATACAAACAACAAAATTTTTTTTTCATGTTAATTAAAGACAATATAAAATGGTTTTAATCAAGGAATATAGAATATCCATGCCTTTAAGCGTAGAAGAGGTAAAGTAAAAAATAACTTGATAAATATTTTTATTAAATAATTGTGTATTCAAATGCATTTTCAGTATCATATTGGTCAATTGTACATGATTGCTCGACATAGCCATGAACAGACAGATTCCGGCGAGGGAGTCGAAGTCGTTGTCAATCAGCCCTGTGAGGATCCTGTTCATGGAAAAGGACAATATACTGAGAAAAGAATTCACCTCTCTAGGTAAAATTTCTAACTTTGATATATTTTCTCCAAAAAATATATATACATTATAATTTTGACTCGTGAATAATTTTCAAAATTAAAAACAAAATGAATTTTATTTAAAAAAATAGAATTTGGCTTTAAAAGCCATATGCCTCTCATCACGTTATTCACTTCTTCTATTATATAATATCATGTAAGTCTTGTGGGTTAGAAAAAATTTTTCATATCATTTATAAATTTTTAAATATCCAGAGAAATCTTTCCAATATTTTATTGAGGGAAACACAAAGACCTCTGAAACTTCCTAAATTCTCAATAAGGGTCAGCCTGAGAATTTTTTAGAAAAACAAGCAACAGTATTTTTAAGTGGGATTTGTTCACTAGGATATAGGAAATTTTTCTTCCTTCGACGAAGATACCATTCCTAAAGGTTAATTTATATAAAAAAATAAATGAATACTAAGACAAATGAATTCATTAGCAGTCCTCGGCGTTGTGTCTTAAAAGCAAAGAACTCGATAGCACTTTTATAAAAAACTTGCACCTCTAGTACCTATCTTAAATATCAACCGCGAATATTTCGTTTTTGCTCATATATATATAGCCTACAGATTAAGTGGGAATTTTTTTCTTTTTTGGAATCATAATTTAAATAAAACAGTACATGAATTCCTCATTTCTTCCCCATGGGAAAAAAGAAAGCTAGATCTTTAGAATGCGTCTGACAGGGCCGTCGAAATCTTATAAGCTCCTGGGGAGGTCCATGGCTTCCCTATTCCTGAATTTCAAATTATATTTGTAATTAAAAGTTTACTCACTGGAATCTTCTTTGCAGGAGATATTTATTTCGTCGAAAATTGAACTCTAAACTTTTGAGCGATCACACCATTTTGCTTATACTAAACTTTTATAGGCCTACTTTTTACTTGATCTCGCCTCTGCTTCCCATAGAATTCATCTTTCCTTGTCCTATCCATGATTCGGAATCGAAATCGCATCTTAATGTAATTTATTATTGTAGAACCAATTTAATCAAAATCGTTAGAAGAGTTTAAGAGAGAATCACAAAAAACCTAAAATCGTACAGTGGACTAAAGTCAATCCCAAACAATTAGAGCGAATTTAAAAAAAAAAAAAAAAAACGAAAAAAGCCAAAAAAGTATATCTAGTAAAGTACTAGTAGTCTCTGGCCGATTTTATTGAAAAACTTGGATACGAAGCGATATGGGTACCCAGCTTAAAAATAAAATTTTAGTCTCAAACCTCTTTTCGTTTTTGAGATTGAAAATTAGCTTCAACCGAAACAAAAAACAAAACAGAATATCCAGAAATTTTTCTTTGGAGGTCGGGAGGGAGATTGTGAAATAAAAATCAAGACAAATTATTTTGAAAAGCATGCTTTTTAAAATAAAGCATATTATTTATTATATTTTTAAATAATAATTGTAAAATTTCTAAATTTAAGAGTCCAAGTTTCTTAAGTTTAATAAGAAAATGGCATGATATCAGGAGCCTTAATTAGAGAGAGAGATTAATTAAAGAAGGTAAAATACTTAAAGAAGCGGGGAGTTTTGATGTTTTGTTTGGTGGAGGTTCTGACTCCTAATTCTCCTCAAGAGCAGGCCACTGAGCCAATCAATCACACAGCATAAATACTGAGGGGGATGAAAGAGAGGAAGCAGAAGAAATACCAATCTTGTGGTCGCCATCCAAATTCGGGCTAGATTTGAACTTTTGAGTAGGTTCGAATAATAGACTGATGTGAATAATTAGTTTTTCAAATGACAAAATTATCTAATTTATCTATTTGTTGAATAAAGAAATGAATAAAAGTATTTATTTTATGTAATTCACTTAACGTAATTTTTAATAACTTTGCATCATCTCATTATAATAAATGAATATTATTTATTTTTGAATTGAATCTAGAGGCTAACTAATTAAGGCTTTCTTTGAAAGTTAGCTGCAAAAGCCATAGCTGGTTGAAACCCTCTAAGTTTTTATATTTTTGTATGAATATTGAAATCTTAATAATTAAAAACTTTTCATGTTTAACTATTTTTTTGTATAATCCTTTGATCAAATTTTTATTTCCAGCTTAAACAATTCAATCAAATAAATAGAAGTAATTTTATATTAAAAATATTAGTTTATCTTAATATAATAAAATCAAAACAAGAAAATGAAATGAGATAGAAAAAGTTAATATTCTTTTTCATTCTCCATATATTCAAATCAAAATTCAAAAACAATTCTTGTAAACATCCTGTTACTAGTAGATGAAATTTTTCCAACTTCTGCTATTTTAGATTAAATGAAGTATTTCACTGGAATTGGGCAAAATCTTTTGCTTTAGTGGACAGCCAAGTCTCTTTTGATTCATTCTCATTCATTTTGGACCAGAGAGCTTGCTTGTTTTTTTTGCGGGCTTCCTTTTATGTGCTTCTCTTATAATTTTTAATTAACTGGAAAGTATAATACTTAATTATAACTAGCTTCTAAAAATCCAAAAGGCTTATATTAAGAAGAGATACTTTCTTTAATATCGTTAATTGCCATTTGAGGGTATTTTTTTCCCTCACTTTATAAATGAAGAGACTCTCAACTTATATCCTTCCCCCTCCCCCACCTGAAAAAGAAAAAATTCCCGCGTCTATGTTGATCAATTAATACAAAGTAGGCGTGTGAAAATACTTGTAGCGAACAACAAATAATATAAGCTTATTTTTAATTAAATTTGATAAAATATAAGATAACAAATTACATATTGAAAAAAATCAATTTAATTTTAATCACTGATATTGGTTGTTCTAATTTCTCTTAAAGATATTTATTGGCCAGAATATTATTTTTTTTTATTTTAAAATTATATTAATTTTTTTATATTATAATTTAGATTCCAATATGGAATTGGGAGAGTAGGAAAAGACAAGGATCTGATATTTCAACAAATATATTTAAAGAGAGGAATCCGGAAATCATATGTTATATAAATGGAAGATTGGGCTAAAAAATTGATTTCTAAAGACTGTAGAAAAACAAAATCTAATTTATTATATGTACAGCCAATTTAATCAAAATCGTTAAGAGTAGTTTAAGAGAAAATCGCAAAAAACCTAAAAACATTCACATACAAGAATAAAATGGGGCCCAAACAATTTGAGGGGGGTCTAACAAAATTGTTAGAAGAGTTTAAGAGAGAATCACAAAAAACCTAAAAACGTACAGTGGACTAAAGTCAATCCCAAACAATTAAAGCGAATTTAAAAACAAAAACGAAAAAAGCTAAAAAAGTATCTAGTAAAGTACTAGTAGTCTCTGCTCGATTTTATTGAAATACTTCGATACGAAGCGACATGGGTACCCAGCTTAAAAATGAAATTTTAGTCTCAAAGCTCTTTTCGTTTTTGAGAAATCGTTCACATACACAGACAGACACTTTTATGAGAACCATTTTTTAGACTGAGGGGACCTCAAAATGTATTTCTTTTGAAATCTCGACATCGATTTTTTTACGGTCGCAATACTTTTTCTCTATATATTACAGAAGAGAAAGCAAAAAAGAT
>JAAAKE020156347.1:0-30755 GCA_010014785.2 Anisolabis maritima
TTTTTCGGCATCGGAGGCCATTTAGACTCCGTCCTTATTTATTTATATTAATTAGTAGCCAATATAATATAAATAAAATTTTGTCGTTCAGAACGGGAACCACTGACCTTTGGTACGTGAAACCAGACCTCTAGCACTGCACCAAGGGACAGGGCTTTTTTGATCTTAAAGGTCCTAATTTGTAAAGATCAGCTAAAAATCTTGACTTTAAAATACATTACATTAATTTTTTGTCAAATATTCATCGTAGACTGTTAAAAGAAATCAACATTAATTTTCAAAATAAGGGTAAAAAAATTTGAAGTGTAATAATACTTTATTTTTATTAAGCACTTTTTTTAATAGTAAATTATAATTTAAATCTTTAAGTGAAACGGCTCGAATCACATTCTTATGAATATAAAATTTTCATTAATTCATTATTTTACAATTAATACTTATATATATGCAATATGTACATAATTCTAAAAATAAACATTAAAATATAAAAATATTATTATTATTTATGCTTCTCAAGTTTTTTATTTTTTTTTTTTTAAGATAAAAGTAAAAAGAGTTTCTATAAATTTTTAATTTGGAGAATAGTAAAATACATTTTAACTCTTGGTTTGAATTTAAAAATTTATTTGCCAATCACGAAGTATTACATGAATTTGCACATAGGCAATATATAAATAATATTATACATATTTTTACAATTTTTACAATTCAGGGCTTTGATCTTTATTCATTATTGAAAATATCTAATTTTATATTTTTCCCTAATTTTCCCAATATGAATAATTACGATTCAAATTATGTTCTTAAAATTTATTATCTGGTTACAGAATAAGGCCTGAATATAAGCTAGATATTTTTTCTCTGTTTTATATACTTATAATAGAATAGAAAATAGATAGTAAGAAAATATTAAAAATGAACAATAAAATATAATTTATTTTCTTTGGAATAAAATCACAACTAATAAAAATAAAAGAGGACAAAATAAATTTGACTACATTTTTGGACTAGATATTCTAGTCTTATAAATATTTTTAAATATATTATATAATTAAATATTTTTTTTTATTTATATAAAGAAGAAATATAATTATAATACATGAAAAATATATTATATAAAAAAGTGGTAACTTAAAAGTATTCGAAAGTTATACTTATAATTAATTTAAATGGCACAAAATTAATTATCCATATTTACATCATAATTTTCATTTGAAGCTATTGGTTGTTCTGTTCTAGACACTGGTCTAGATGGGATGCTTGCAGATGAATTTTCATTCGTGTTTTGCAAAGCGTTACTACTACTATTTGAAGAGACACTAGAAGATGATGTAGATGTAGAATTTGTATCAGAATCTTCAGTTTCAACTGCTGTTGTTTCTTGTGAAGGATCTTTAAGAATTGTTTTATTTTCTAAAGGCACTTCGGATTCTTTATCTTTTTTTGTAATTTCTTCAGATTCAGGATTTGTTATTTCTTCTGATTCAGGAGCAGGTAATTCCTCCTCTATTTTCTCTTTGTTATTTAATTGTTCATCAATAATTAAACCTGAATTCATGGTATTATCGTCTATTAATTCTGAGTTCTCATTTTGGTTTTGCTCCTCTTCTTTTTCACTTTCATTTAGGGCTATTTTTTCTTCTTCCCCTTCCCCTTCTCCTTCTTCTTCTTCTTCTTCTTCGTTAAGGTTTGTAGAATCTTTATTAGGCGTATTATTAATTTTATTATCAAGTTCTTCTTCATATTTTACTGTGAATCCATTTAAATCAACATAAACTTTGTCTAATGTGTTTTCTGAGGAACTTTTGCGTTCAGGTAAAAATCGATCTTGTAGAACTTTAGAGCCCTTATCTTGAAATAAAAGTGTATCATCCGTCCAGAGTTCAATTCCATCCATTTTTGCAAAAATTTCGGCTTGAGCTTTTGAAGGAACAGTAAAATGTAATTTAGCATGTTCACGACTCTGTATTAAATTATTAGTTGAAAAATCACATGAATTACATCTGTGTTCATGGTGAACTCTGGAAACAGCAAAATGTCCACGCAAATGAGCATCAACGCGATCACGTCGAGGGTGATGAAATGGGCATCGAGGACAAAAAATGTTTCTTCGACGAAAATCAATAGCTTCCCGATGACTGCCGGCTGCTGCAGCTTGGGCTGTTGATCTAGATTTTAATAGAAGTAATGTTTGTTTATCTGCAGTAGATAATTGTAAAGGGCCATTGCCTTGTGATTTTAGTGCTATCGAAATTGGCATAGATTTTATAGCTTTATGTGTAGTCGTTGAAATATCATTAAGAGGAATGTCTTCTTCACTTGATTCATCACGTTTTTCAGCTTGAGCTGCTTCACACTTTTCATGTTTTTGAATATGTTGTACATAATTAGCATAATATTTAACAGAATAGTCGCATTTTTCACATTGATATTTTTGGTTTGCACCGTGCAAAGATAAATGAACTTTATATTGATCTCGTTTTTCAAAAGCTGACGGACATTTATGACATTTAAAACGCTTCTCTTTCAAGCGTCCATTTTTTAAATAAGTGGGATAAACAAAATCAGGGCTCCCATGTATCAGATTTCCAAATTGAGGATCTACGTGTAATTGATTTGGAGAATGTTGATTTGGTGAATTAGAATTTGTTGATGCAGTCTCAGAACGTTGGGAATACGAGTTCGAAAGAGTAATTCCGTTACTCTGGAAAAAATCAAAAATTTTATATTAAAAGTTATTGAATATATTTTCCTAAGTAATTTTATTAAATCTAAATCGTAAATGGTAATTTTAAGTCTTAAACATAAACAAGGAATATAAATTAATAAAATAATCTTTTATTAATAATTTATTTTCTAGCAATATTACAACAATTATTAATTACCTTAGGAGAATCGTCTGATTGTTTCAAGTGTAATAATTCGTGTTTGATTAAATTTCCATAAGTTTTAACAGCATAATCACAATGTCTGCATTTATGTTGTCCATTGCTGCCATGAAGAGAAATATGGTATTTAAGAGCAATTTGTTTAATGAATTTTGCTGGGCATCGTGGACAATTAAAAAGGCTTTTTTCTAGTTCTTCTTTTTGTGACGATTGGGGTGAAGGAGGTGGTCCAGCTATTACAACCCAAGCAGGAGTGCTAACACCTCTTCCCTGAACCACAACAGCTGTCCGTGGTCGAGGATAAAGATTTGAAGCGGGACGGCGAGCAGCAAGACAATCAGTCATTTCCTAAAAGAGAAAACTTGTTATTATTGTTTTATCTTATGAATAAACAATGAAAATAATTTGGATTCGATCATCGGAGGCTTTTTTATGTATCTTGTAAAAAAATTCTTTCACTATTAATTATCAAGCTTTTTGCTAACAATACATATAAAACATGTAAATTTTTACCTGATAGGTATCGGAATGAACTTTAGAATGTGACATCATTTGTTCCTGAGTTCGTGACGAATACGAACAAGAAGTACATTTGTTGGAGAAGTCAAATTGATGAAATCGTGAGTGCATTTCAATTGCCTGAAGAAGAAATACAATTTTTAAAATTAATAATTACTGATGAAGATGTTGAACAGAATAAAATATATTCTTAAGATCAAGACTACCTTTAAAGATAAAAACCGAGCAGGACAATATTGACAGAAATGTAATGTTTTATCATCTGAAATGGATTCTTCATCACCTTGCAGGTCATTTTCATCATCCTCCTCATTCTCTTGACTTTCAGAAAATGCTCTTAATTCATTTAATTGCTGCTCTGTATTTCGGAAATTATCCATCAAAGACATTACTTGAGGGGGAACGTTTTCAGATGTATTTGTTGAAGGAAGATCAATGTCTTCAGGAATTTCACTATGATCATCCGCCATCTCTTGTGACATTTGTTGGGGTTTATTTGATCCCATATGATGTGTCTAAAGAGAAAATTTTTCTTATCAATATATTTACTATCATTATTTTAAATAAAATTAATCTTGAAAGAACAAATGCAAAAATAAATATTCATCAATAGATTCCTTACATTATCATCAAGATTGTTAGACGTTTTATTCTGCATCGCTTTGGAAATATAATCCTCTGGCTCATTAACACCATGCAGAGTCATATGTTGAAGAAGATCTTTTTTCTGAGCAACATAAAATGGACAGAAATAACATTTAAAGATGGCATCTGGCCTGGAAGTGTGTTGATCTTTATGAAGTCTCATTTCATCCGTAACTCGACATGTGAATGGGCAAATGGTACAAGTAAGCGGAGGTTCAGGAGCTGTTGATGTTCCAGTATCTTTAATTCCATCCTAAAAATAATTTTTTTGTAATTAATAAAAATTTAATATATTTAAAATATTAAGATTTTTAATATATTATATAATAATATATAATACAAAATAGAAAATAATTATATATATATATATATTATTATTATTTTAGTTTACAAAAACTAATAATGAAATATGATAGTTTGCAAAATAAATGTCCACTAAACTTAAAATTTTTAATATTGTCTTTAAAATCCGCCAATTTCACAATATATAAAGTTTATTTAAATCTCCAAGTTTTGGAAAGTAGAAAAAATAATTTAAACAAAACTAAAAAATGTGATATGTCAAATAAAAGTTATTTTTGCTCGAATTTTTTCAGTTGAAGTAAATTTACCTGAGAGATAGTAGTTTTGATTTCATAATGTTCCCGAACATGGTTAAGTACTGCTTCCCGACTTGCATGTTTAAATGTACACTTTTTACATTTCCATAATGTCTTTTTGGTGGTTGGTACTGAATTCGTTTGCGGAATAGATGATTGTTGTTGTTGAGGTAAATGAGGTCTTAGAGGCGGAGGAGGTGGAGTTTTTTGAGGGTGAGCTGCACGTAAGGGAGGAGGAGGTCTAAGAGGAGAAACTCCTGTGGAAGGGGATGCAACTGTAGTAGGTGCTCTAATGAGCTTAGGTGGTGCTGGAAAAATTGGAGTGTTTGAATTAAAAACTCGATTAACAGAAATTGATGAATTTGAAGCATTTGAAGTTTGTCCAGGTTTTGAAGAATTAGATAGAGATCCATTTGGACTTGTATTAGGAGTGTTAACACGAATTGATGGAGATGTATTTTGTGTTCGGTTGTTTTCAGGTGGAGTTCCTCCTGCGTTTGAAGTTTTTAGTTTTCGATTAGACATGGCTGCTATATCTGCTGGACTTGCCTCTTGAACTTTCATTACAGCAAGATATTTGTTGTATTTTGAATAATTTCGACGACCTGTTTCATCAGTCATAAGAACTTTAGCATATGCATGACTCATATCCCTGGCAGATTTAAGTCGAATATGTTTAGTAATGTCCCATCTCCAATTCGATCGATAAGCACAAAGCGAACATTCGAAAGGCTTTTTATTCAAATGTCCAACAATATGTACATGAAAACGAGATGCAGTGGATGCCCAGAAAGAACAATGTGGGCATCTAAACACCTAATAAAAAGAAAAAAAATCATAATTAAATAGATATATATATAAAAGAGATTTAAAATACTTTGCATTTTCTTTTAGATATTTAGGCCCAGTTAGTTTGTAGTTAGAAAGAAATGTTAGTTTAAAGTGCAAATATAAGGGTCTATCTACGTCATAGAAGTGTCATTAAAAGAAAGCCCCGGGACACATATATTTTTTAATAAATATTATTAAATTAATAATACAATGCTTAATAAAGATTGTTATTAAATATGTAATGAGATCCGGAAAGAATATAATTAGAAATTTTATTTAAACAAAGAAAAGTCTTATTTAATGTTTGAGAGAAAGAAAAAACTAAGGCTGGAGGATATCAAATTAGAAATAAATTTATTAATCAGAAGGGTTTATTTCTTTTTCTGTCGGGAAAACCAAATGCGCTGTGTTTTTGAGAAAAAAAAATCTCGTCTTTTCTATTTCTTTATAATAAACATGAATATTGTTCATTCATTCACAAAAGGATATGAGCGACAAAAGAGATTAGTTCCAAATAATAATTTCTTTATAATATGGTTTATAATTTTCCAAAGTCTTGATGAATTTTCAGTCTTTCTTTTAATGAATTTCATTTTAATTATTGAATTAAAAACTCCCCCTTATTCTTAATCACTATGCATCTTCTTTTAAATTTTTAAAGTAAACTCTCGGTCAGATTTCAAAAAATAAATGAGCCTGTAAGTCAGAAAGAAAGAGTTTTAATTAAAGAAGTATTTTTTGAGTGAATGGTTAATAAAAAATAAAACTGCTTTTTTTATAGCTCATTTATTTTTACAACCAAACAAAGAGTTTGTAATTTAAAATTTTCTGTAAAAAAAAAAAAAAAATGAAAGACTATTAAAAAAAATTTATCTTGTTACTCTCACAAATTATAATTTATAATATAAAATTTAATTTTTAAAATATAAAAAATATATAATAGAAAATTATTCTAGGGATCTATTCAATTTATAACATCCGAATCTACCAAAAATTAATAATATCCGTTTTTTATGTTAAAAATAACAAAAAAAAAGTGGATCAATTAAATTTATTCGGATTTCTTAATTTATAACTAATATAACATAATATAATTTTGTTTTAATAATCACAAGCATGTTATATTTTAGAATTTTATAATTGTTTAAGATTGATGAAAATAATGTAGGAATAATTTTACAAGACATATTTCTGTTACATTACAAAAACTTTGTTTAAGAAAGTTTTATTTATAACTTAGAAAAAATTAACAAGTTTTGGTCACTTCTATGTTGGTGCTGTTCCTTTGAGTGTTAACTAACGAACACAAATAAATGAACGAAACCATACAAAGGACAATTTTTTCCCCTTTTCGTTGGGCATTCGTCGATTGATTTTTCTTATCTTCCGAGTAATAATTATTCGTTCATAAGTAAATGGCAACAAAAAATTACTCACATATTATTACATACAGCCCGGTAAAAAAAAATTATAGGGAGAATATGGCAAATATGGTTAATGTTGCTTCCTCAAAGGAACAAACAACATAAATAATTGATATTTTTAATAAGTTGTAAAAGACAGTGATAAACAAAGTCTATGTATTGTATGGTGTGGGATTAATTAATATTATAATATATAAATACATCAAGAAAATGTTTTTTTCTTAAATGATCCACTTTTTTTGTGGGTGAGTGTATATAAACAAAACAAATGTCAAAAAGCAAAAAGGAACTTTAATGATGTAATACCTTTTTAATAGTATGTGTGGAATCATCGGATTTCAAGGTGACTGCCCCATAACCAGGGGCAGTTTCAACCCCGACTAAATTATCATTAGACTCCTCCTCTGGCTGTGCTCCTGAAGGAGTATTAAGAGGTGATGCACTGGCGGAGCGCGCTGTTGATTCCTGAATAGGTGGCGTTAAAGGTGTTTCTGGAGTATTTACAATTGGACTGGGTATTGTCGGAGGAGTCGTTTTGCCATTTATTTCTTCAGTTGAATGAGGCGGGTCTATTTCTGGTTGTTGTTGTTGTTGTTGTTGTTGTTGTTGTTCCTCTTCAGAATTTGTGGTCTGTTCTGGCATATGATTCCATACAAATACTCTATTTTCCATAGGATGACTCGATTCTGACGAATTCTCAGCTGGTGGTTCGGTACTATTACGTCCAGTTGCCGCTTGACAGGTTAATACATGGTTAGCTAGATCGTGACTTGTTTTACATCGTTGCCTACAATATTGACATCTGGTTGATAATGAAGGTGTTGGATCGGATTCATTTTGTGGTCCTGAAGAACTATTTGCCTTCGAGTGTAATTTTTGATGGCGAGCTTGCTCTGAAAGGCACTTTGATTGGTGGCCACAATATGAACAAACAAGGTTACCAGCGTCGCCCCCGCCATCTGCCGCATCCCCTAGTAACTTTTCTTTAAGTTTGTCAAAAAATGAGGCATTTTTACGTTTGAATGATTGATTTGAATTATTTACTCCTTCAGTTTCAGTAGAAACCGATTGTGAAGTAGTATTTGGCGATTTTGATGGGGGTGTAATCGGTTCATCAATTTTAAATGCATCTGGCCCACCAATGAGTGATGCAAAATCTTTAAGAGCGCTTGTTGGACAAGATTTCGCGCAAATTTCATTTAAATCCCTCTCACTTAAAGCTTGTTGAGAATTATCATTATTTTGCAAAATACCAGCTTGGTTATTTATCTAAAAAAAATTATATTTTTTAAATTTGATTTTCTTTAAAAAATCAATAACTAACTCAGAGCCTAACTTATTCAATTTTTTAGTAATGAGTCAAAAAAGTCCAAGATGAGCGGAATTTTTCATTTAGATCACTAGCAGAAGAGAGGTATATTTCACTCTCTGAAATTTATTTTTCCTATTATTTAGATGCTTCCGGATATAGGAGGAAGGCAATTTTTCTTGATCAAGGAGTTTGGTTCTCCGGCTTAAATACATCTTCAAAACAACTTTATGTATTAAAAAATAATCCTCATTAATAAATTATAATAATAATCCTCATTATTTATAAGTGTGAATTTTTGGTACCGCTTTAATAACTTTTTGTGAGGTCCCACAAATACAATTCAGATAGATAAAAATAAATTCTATAATTTAAAAAGTTACCATTAGAATTTTAGATACACATGTTCACACACACACACACACACAAAATACATACATAATGTGGAAGAAGTCTAAAAGAATTGTGAAAATCGAACTATTTTATCCATCATAATAATCATACATTTCTGCTCATCAGTCTGTCAGTAAAAAAGTTCTCTAAAAAAGAGAAATATGTTTATGTCTTAAAAATAATTAATAACAAAAATTTGTTAACCTTTAATTGACACCCATTTATTTTGAATAAATTTTATTGGTCTATGACCCGTTTTATTAAACATTCAAAGGACCCCAGAAGATCAAGAGGTAATAGCTTCAGGGTCTAAATTACAACAAAATTAACAATAATGTTATTTTTTCCCATTCCACATTAATTTTTTTCCGTTAAAAAACGAAGTCAGAACCATTGCCGATTTAAAAAACATTCTGTTTTATAGTGTTGTTATTTGTTATCTCGGTATTTATTATTTAGCACTCTAAAACTGCATGAAGCTGTAACTAATATTTATAATATAATAAACCTCTATTAAATTTTCCTGCCAAATTTTAAAGACCCCTAACATTAGCCGCACATGCTAATGTAATGGGTAATGAGAAAGTTGACAATTGTTATTAAATATTTCTGATCTAAAATAAATTCTTGATTTGTATTCTTCAAAAATTAGTCCATTTTAGTTTAATTGTCTTTAATCATAGGAATAATTTATAAGTTAGGCCCTGTAGTTGACTATTTTAATATAACTTACCTTTAATAGAGATTGAGCTGTACTTAATTTAAGAAGTGATTTACCAGCTGGAGTTGGTTTGCCTTGAATAGGAATTAAATTTGGAATGGGTCGAGGTGCTTTACGTCCAAACGTATTATTACGTGGTGCAAGTAAAGATTCAAAAGAATTTCCGGATATTGATGTGTTCTTGATTCCATGTACACGAGCTTCATGGCGAACAATTTCGCCACGCCATGCAGCTTTATATGGACAATGTTGACATTTTAAATGTTTAATATAAACCGATCCATTTGAACGATGAACTATATCATCCGGATGAATAAAATCGGAATCTGATATAGAATTCGATGTCATATTTTCTAAAGATCCATGTGTATTATTTTTTGCTTTTTTTACAATTTTTAATTTATTTACTGTTTTATATTTTACTGGTGAAATGGAATTTTTCCTTCGAGGATTTTCAGATTCTTCCTAAAAATTCCATAAATAAAAAAAAATTAACAAAATTTTTTTAATATATTATTTTTAAATTAATTCTTTAATGTGATCTGGTTTAATATGAATAATTTATGAAAACATTTATTTTTTGGAAATATGAAATTAGCAAAGTTAACCAGTGGCGGATTACGTTCTGGGCCCATTGCACTTCTGAGTTTAATTCAAACGGATCAAGTACGAAATAAATGGGTAAATAATGATTATCATATATATATATATATATATATATATATTTGATAAGAATTAACAAATAGTTTTCTTTGATGTCAAAGACAAAAATTATAAAGAACATTTAATGAAAAAGTTTCTTCAATGGAATTATAAAATGTAATTGAAAATCCATTAAATATATTTTTTTTTCGAGCTAACGCTATCCAAACTCAGCAGAAGAAATGAGTAGTTAGTATTATTCAAAATTTCAACTTCCCCGTTTCACTGATTCTTTCTTTACCATGTCTGAGTCTATAGTTTTGCAGTGATAATTCTATGTGTATGTTAGACTATTTTTCCAAAATAAAGCTTTTGATTGTGCACTCGATTTAGATGACTTAGTATAGTGGGCTTAAAAAATGTTTATCCATGCGTTTTATGGTGATTGGTTTATTTAAAAAATAACGTGGAAATTTTTATTAGATTTTCGAGTTTGGGGTAGAAAATTTCTAATAAAAATTTTCACTATTAAAAAAAAAACAAAATCACTATTCCCCATTCATACTTTTGTCTCTGCCCTCGGACTTACAATAGGTGAAAAAAGAATCATTCGGGGAGGGAGAAAACAAATAATGCCTACTTTCCTGGATTAAACCCCTAATTTTACCAAAAATTTTAATTAAAACAATTTTCACAAGGATTTTTTATCCAATAATTTTTTTATATTCCATATATACTGGGATTTTTACTTTATTGCATATTTTACAGCATTTTGAATTTTTTTCTGCATATTATATAGTATATTTTAACTTTTTTTTATTGCATATAAATACGATCTTTGAAAATCATAAAGTAGACAGGTCTGACCATGGCCTCAATCACTTTTATTATGTATTAAATCTATAATGGTATACAATATTTTATAATTTTTGTTTTGATTTCAATTATATCATAATAGAAGCAGGAGCATGTAATTCATATAATTTTAAAAAATCCCTTTTTTTTAATCTGATAGCAAAGAATAGATGATTAATTTAAATTTTGTGAAGATTAAAATATTTCTAATTGCTATTAAGGAGTATTAAGTGATGATGAAATGGGTTTTACCTATTATTATTTTTTTCATATTATAAAATGGTCTAGATTTAATTTATCAAATATTCCTCAGAGGTACCATATAGAAAAACAATTTTTGAGGAAAAATTAATTCATATTTTTCTGTACACCGTCTATTAAAAATAATAATATATTTAGTAATAATTTAAATTTTAGTAATTTTGAAAATTACATTTAAAGTCTTGTCAAATCAGGGAAATCAAATTTCTTAGCTTCTTTTTCCCTAAAATGGATTAAATATATTTTTAAAAATTCCATTGATATTTTTCAATCTTGGAAGGCCTAAATGTCCTAACAATATTTTTATTTATTATAAATTTTAAATTTAAATTAAAGTCTTCATTTAAATAATAATTTCTATAATAATTAAATATTCATGAGAAAAAAACTATAAAAATAGGAGATTTATGTAATTATTATATTTAAGCAACATATTTAATTGATATTATATATGTATCATAAATGTGTTAAAGTTTTTGAAAAGGTATATTTATATGAGTTAAAATAAAAAAGTGATTAGTTGCAGTCAATAATATATGGATATTATTGACTATTAGATTATTCTTTTTTTTTTTTTATTTTAAATTTAGAATTAAATGGAGTTCCTTACTCAATATATCTAATGCAATAAAATTGCAAATTAATATTCTCCCTTCTTAATCTTTAATTTTTATAAAAGGGTAACTAGACTTTTAATAGCTAAAAATAAATAAATTTTTAATTCTTCTTTTAAATTTGAATTTTTAATAACCAAGCACCACACTGGTCAAAACGTGGAAGGCGATCACGAGTTATTTTAACCAAGACTAACATTTTTTATTTTCTCTATATAAGCCTTTTCTTTTGCCCAGGCCACAGTACTGATATAATAAGGAAAAGGAAGGTAGATGTTTCGTTTTTTTTTTTAAATCAACTAAGCAGCTATATAACTACTATCGTTTCTAACTTCCTATCATATTTTCGAAAATCAAATTCTCAAACAATGAGCTTTTTTTTTTTTTTAATCAAAAACAATATTTTATCGACCTTGGAGCAGGATATGTATTAAAAAATAATAATTCTTTAAATGAAAGGTATTGAAAAATGATTTAAAATTCAATTTAGTAAAATGAGAATTTTAATGAAATTAAGATACTCTTGATATTTATAAAGACTAATCATATTGCATTAAATTTCTGAGTGAGGAGAGAGCTGAGCTGAGGCCCAGAGGCAACGCCACTGGTTATAGTGAATCACTCATATATCAATATATATATAATTTTTTAAAAAGTGGCTTGAAAGACAAGATTTTCCTTTCTACTATATTCCAGCCATTTAGGGAGTAAATATTATTAAAGAACTTTATATTATTAATGGTATTCATTTATAATGATATCTAAGTGAAAATACAAAGATGACTAAGAATAAGGTATAGAAAATATTTAATCAATTTTCCAAATACAAAGATTCTTCAGATTATTATAAAATAAAAAATTTCCATTATCCTATATGTAAAGGTTAATTTTATATCCCATATCTAATTTTTTTCTAAATAATTAAAACTTTCTTAAAAAATTAAGTGGTGGGATTCTTTATCTATCTTTGTAAAAGTATATGGTATATCATTGAAATCAGGAGATAACTCATAAATACTTTATATTTTTTTCAGGGTCTCATGGTGGACGAAATGTAAAAAAGGAATTGTCTTGAAAATTTTTTTCTTCATTTATTTGGCGACTAAAATCTCTTCCTCTATATTCCCTCTGATCATGTAAAATGTGAGTATTAAAAATAATAGTTATTATTAATGAATATTCTTTTAAAAAATTTATTTTTCTATTTGGAATTCTCTCAAGACACCAATGATCATTGGGCATTTATTTAAATATCCAAAATTCATAAACGATATTCTGTATTTTATCTAATTTAAGAAATTTTTAGCTTACTATTATATTTTCACTTTTATATTACTTCCACATTCCTAAAGAATTGGATTTTAGTCTTGTTCTTGGAATTGAAAACTATATATGAGATCTTAACATATCTTGATCATTGATCTATGATGTGTGTATGTGTGTATTTAAAAAAATTTAAATCATAAAACTTGCAAAATAAATATTCAATTTGTGTATGATGAATTTTTTTACTCTAAATTAAAATATTACAACTATGACATGCAAATATGATATGGTTTAAGTATCAAGTTTGTGATAAAGGGGGAGTTAATATTTTAACAAAACGATGTATCTGTTCTCGTTATGACTACCATAAGTATTGTGTGAGTTATTTAAGATAATATTTTAAATTATTTTTAACTAATCTCAAAATAAAGATTTTGGTTAATAAGATAAATACTTTATTATATTACTTTATTTTCTAATTAATACCTCAGCCATACAACAACAATATCAACAGATTTTGAACAAGCACTGTTTTCTTAAAAGGAATAATTTTTTTAATTGAACTTTATTTTTTACTCATTCTTTTATAAGATGTTGTTGTGTTATTTTGTAAAATTGAATATTTTAGGGATGGCTTAATAAATTTAAAAAAAAAAAAATGGAATAATAACAATCTAAATAAAAATCATATTGTTATTACGAATATTTATTCATTTATAATTTAAGAACAAAAATTATTATATTATATATTTGGAATTTTGTAATTTTTTCAAAAATAGTAAATGCCGTATGAGAAAGAAAATAGCGCTTGTCTCGTAGTAGATAGTAACTTGCAAAGAATTATAACCATTTTAAAAAAGTACTAGATAGTAAGTTTTAAGGAAATACAACCGTTTCAAAAATAGTAAATGTTGATTCTTACCTGTTTGGATGAATTTATTGTGGGTTGTGAATCTCGTTCAAGACGAAGTAAAGCAACTTCTCGTTGATCTAACAAATCCTCTTCGGTGAGTTTTGAAAGAGTATCACTAGCACCAACTTTATTTCTTCGTCTAATTCCTGTTGAGGCGCCTGCAATTGCTTGATTATGCGCACCCACGACGGCGCCATGGCCCACTGGTGGCACGTGGTGGTTCATTTCATGCACAGTCAGGCTCTGCTTAATCTCTGCAGTGAAATTACATGCGACACATTTGTATTGGCCGCGGCCCTATAAGAATCAGAGAAAAGAAAAACATTTTGTTAAAGATTAAATAGGAATTTGAATATAACTATCGTTGCTCTATTGTTAAGTAGAATAGAATATCATTAAAAGAAATAACGCTTAGAATTTTTATTAATGAATTAATTTTGGGTTTTTCTCCTCATGAAAATACAATCAGTTAAGAAAATGAAAATCACATAATCGTTGTTGGAGTTTAGAAATTTCGCTTATCATTAGTTGAAATAAGTTATTCATCTACATTAATTTACAAAATGAATGAAATTTTAGTAAATCAACTTGATTATGTTTGTCAAGGAGATGAAATGTTTTATGTTTTTTTTTTTTTGTTTTGTTTTTTTAAATAATTTTCGAAACAATGTTGTTAGATTTTTACATGGTTTTTTGGCAATTAAAACAAAATAATTTTATTTTTCCTAGGTTTATTATAGCTGGGAGATGATTTAGTTGAGGTGAATATAAGAGAAAAATGCAGTGAGTTGTTTTTTCTTTAATTTTTTTTTTAACAAGCTGATGTTTCTACCGTGATTAGAGCCATCCTCAGAGCTGTTATAACCAGTAATTGTTAATAGTATAAATAACTCATTGGAAGTGTTTGAAGTTGAAGTCTGTATGGCTGCAGATGCCGAAAAGTCTATGTACTTATCGTAGGCTTTTTTTAGGCAGGTCGAAGTAGAACCCATTCATTTTATTTATTTTTTTTCAATAAGAAAAGTTATCAATTGATAATTTCTCTGAGATCTTATGTTTTGAAAATACTTATGTCACAGAGCTCATGCATAATTTATAAATATAAAGAAAGAATATATGAGCATTCTATATTTATTCCTTTAAAAGTCTTCTAAATTTTAATATGAATAATACAGGAATGCATGTCAAGAAAGAATCGAAGCAAAGATTAAAAATATTCAATTAATAATTTATGAGATCCGAATTTTTAAATAAAGAACGGGTATTTAAATTTATTTTAAGAGATTCAGTTAATCTGTCAAGATATCAGCAATAACTTTTTTTTTAAATGAAATTTAAAAAAAAATATTTGAATACAAATTTAAAGATATTATATTAAAAAGACATTGGTATTTTAAATTAAAGGGTGCCCATGATTGAGATGTTTACATTGACAATATTAAAATTGAAAAACCATGTGATTCGGATCTGAGCCAATCCCATAAAAATTTATTTAAACCAATTGATAGCAATTCCACATATTCTAATTATACTAGAAATATGGAAAGTTATGCAAATTTTCGAATTCGAAATTCAGCAGAAATTCATGTCTTGTCCCTTAAAATAAATAATGAAAAAATCTTAGTTTGATATTTGAAAATTTATCTACTGGAGATATGATAGCAAACTTTTAGATATTATTTACCAACTTATTAACAATACTTTACTACATTTTTTGTAATTTTCTACAAACTACCTCGCTGAAGATTGGATATTTTTAAAAATGTGCTTGTATATTAATGGCTGCATTTAATGATGAGGTGAAGAGGAAATAGGCAGACAAATAAAAGTCTCTTTAGTCTCTTGAAAAAACGAGACGTTTCGGACAAAATTTATTTATCCATCTTCAGTCGAAGTTTCTATTGGGAGAGAGTTAAGTTGCGACGGTAACATTTTTCCTATTCAAATGTATAAGAATCTTAATCTCATAGCCTGTGCCCAATACACTTTTAAATTGGATGGCAATTACTGGAACATTTTTAAAAATAAGGCGAAGAGGAAATAGCCGGAGGCAGCCAAATAGAAATCTCTCTAGTCCTTTGAAAAAACTAGAAAATGAATGTATCTGTTAAACAAATTATCAACTATAAAATTATATATAACTATATTAATCTTAAATAATAAAATAGATATTAATGAATATGTTAAAATTATGTTTGTACCTACAGACTAAACTCTCTCCCAAAAGAAACCTTGACTGAAGATGGATAAATAAATTTTGTCCGAAACGTCTCGTTTTTTCAAGAGACTAGAGATATTTCTATTTGGCTGCCTGCGCCTATTACCTTTTAACCTTATTTTTAAAAATGCTCCTGTAATTGCTTTCGATTTTTATTAATGTGTCAAAAGTATATTGGGCACAGGGGATGAGATTTTTTTAAAAATCTTTGAGGCATCTGAAGCATATAGACTATTAAACGATAGATGTAAATATTAGTAACGATAGAAATTATCCAAGCATATTTATTTATATCAATTGGTATTCAAATGATATAAACAAATTTCAATCAGACAGCCTGGGATCCCCACACACGCTCTTTAGCTTTTAAGATTATTAATATTGATAATTGTCAATACCTTTAATCTCTCGGGCAGAGGGGAGAGGGGGTATGAGATTCTTAAGAATAGAGAAAATGTTGCCATCGCTACAAAATATAAATATTTACTTTAAACTAAAAGTGTGAAAAGAGAAAGTTGTGTGAAGAGTTTAGTTACACCAGTTTATTTAAATTTAATATTTTAGATTTAGCTATGCCATTTTCATTAATGTCGATGATGGTTTCTAAGTTTTGCATTTTTTTTTTAAATTTTGTTCATCCGAATTGATTCGAAATTTATATTTTGATTACACCAACATTAGGGGACTCAACATACAGATTTTGTCAAACGGAAAGACCATTCTAAAAGTTTCTTTTATCCGTAAAGCATATATAATGTGTAAATTGAATGAATCATACCTCATGGTTTTTGTGATGTCGATCGAGGTTCCACTTATAAGGAGTTCTAAAGTCACAAAGATCACACTTAATCATTGGCATTGAATGATATTTTACATGTTTTGTATAACGCGCTTTCATATGTGTCACATAATTACACTTCGCGCACCGATAAAACTTTTTCTTGAGATGGGCTACACGTTCGTGTCGTGTTATTAAAACTTGACTTGTACTTCGAAAAGAACACAATGAACAAAAAAATTCGCCGGTGGTTCCTGATTCCTCTTCAGGAAGTCCATCCGCATTTGCATGATTACCGTCCGTTGAGGGTGGAGATTCATCCTCCATTCCTTCAGGGACATCATCGATTCGTAGAGATCCTTCTTCCGAAAAATCATGATCCTCTGAGTCATCCATTACTAATGGATCATATGACGACTCTTCCTAAAAAGCAATTATTATATATTTAAGAGCTTTGTAAAGAAATTATTTATTATTAAAAAATTATTGATCTATTTATTACAAAAGCTGTCTTTTAATTTCAATAAATTCATATTTATATTTTTAATGGTATATAATCGAATAAAAAGAAATTAAAACGCGAAAGGCATCATAAGCTTATCCGCTAGCCTTATATTTGGGGGGGAAAGGGGGGGAAAGCAGACTGCCACGCAAATTCGATGTAATTTCAAAAGGATCACACTACAAAGTATAACGTTTCAAGATAACTGAAAAATTCCAAATTTCACTATTTCTATTTAAAGTTTTTGTTTATAACCTTTAAGTGAAAAATTCGTAATATATCAATATTTAGAGTATACATATAGTTTTTAATTTTATATAAAAAAAAATCTGGTGTATAACACTGACACGACTTTCTCTTACCTTATTTCAAATGGAACATCAAGAAGTTTAAGGGTCTATTAAGAATATTTAAACGTAAAATAGCCTAGTAATAAAATGAATAGAATTAATAAATAATATAAAACCAAAATATAAATCTGTATGGCGCGTCCACTAATAAAAATAAAATTTGAATGGTATGTAATTAAAATATAAAATGTAAAATAATGTGAATGAACAAAATTGAAAAAAATGTCCAAAAATTGAAAAACTCGTGCAAAAAAATGTACTTTAGATTGAGTAATTTTAACCAAAATCTGTAGATTCAATTCACTATTGATATGTAATCAAAATATAATATTAAATTACATATCAGTAAAATAATAAAAAATGAAAATAAGCATGTTTTGTATCTCATCTCCTGAAGATATTCATTCTAACTTTAAATTTGGCTTTTAGAATTTTTTATTTTTGTCATATGGTTTTTTTTTTAGTTATTACATACATGCAACATATACGCAGAAAGCCATTTTTAAAAATATCATTTTAGATCTCAAGAGACCTGAAAACATGCAAGCTTTATTTATCAGAATTATTACAGGAATTCTGGATTATCTGGAATGTCGACCACAAATTACCTGAGCTTGGTCTGGTATTTCTTCTTTTTTTTGCATTAACCAAGCAACAGGCTGGCTTAGTCTTTTTTTGTCACGCTTTTAATTTATTTTGCTAACCTAGCAGAGCGGGCAATGAAAAAAATATTTCCTAACTTTTTTCATAAATCAACCAATAAATTCTAAACTTACCTTATTAATCCCTATTTCTTTGTATCTATATATAGTATTTACTCTTTCAAACAACACTCATATTTTATGGTTCCAAATTAAGTAGAAAATGAGTGGGTAATTTAAAAAATAGTTTTTTGGATATATAAAATACAAAAAAAAAAAAACCATTTATAAATTTTTTTCTTGATTTATCCCCCTAACTTTGTCTATAGTTGCGAAAGCTTATGAATCAACAGTTTTATACTTTTCATTCCTTTTATACTTTCCTGAATCCCAAAAACAAAGTTGTGTCCGTGGAATTTTCAAACAACTCGCATTTTTTCAAGATAGTTTCAAATGAAAATCAAAATTTAGTAGTTTTATATAATGCTTTTGAATTGAAAAATTTTTCTTTCACATTCTTAAACTTGTTTCATTAGAATTTCAACTTAGTTTTTGGAAAATATGTGGATGTGCACGTCCCAAATTTTTGGTCACTAGCCAAAGTTTTCAAAGCAAATTAAAACGATTTAATTAAAAAGATGCAAAGCTATTTTTAAAACAAAGCATAAATTCAATTGATAGATCTTAAATATTAACATCCATCTTAAAATATTAGTGAATTAAATTTGTTTTCGTACCTGTTCCTCAGGCTCTTTTGATGTATCTTGAATGGGTGATGATTGAGTTTCCAAAACGAAATGCTGAGGCATAGTTAAAACTTGTTCATCTTGTTGTATATAAGCAGGAGGTGGAGGTGGTACCAACGTCGGAGAGGGTGTTACTTTGAGAACTGTCGCCGTTAGAGAGGGGGCAACTCGACGACGAGGTTGATAACGTCTTCTTAAAGGCCCCCGAATATGGATCATGTGGATATGACGTTGAAGTTTTTGACTGTGCTTTGAGGCGTATAAGCAGTGAGGACACTCATATACCTTTAAAAGAAGAGATATAACAAATGTATCAAAATAATATCTAGTATTATGATATATATATAAGGCGATTAGCCGAGGAAATAAAGCAGCTAGTTAACTTTTAATCCTGAGTTGAAGCTAACTCAGGTTCAAATCCATCTCACAGTAAAAATTTGTCAAACTATTAGGAACCCACCCCAATATTATTCCCAAGAAAGTTACTCTCTAGAGTAATCACAACGTGTCAATCTCTGGCACAAATGAAGAAGAATTATATATATGATAATTTTTCTATTTTCCACATATTAATCTTTAAATAATGAAAAATATATATTCAAATATTCTGATTATGTAATAGTGTTTTGTTACTCTTTAATTACTATCTATGCCTAGGCAAAAATAATATTTTTCTTTTGTATTTTGAAATATAATGAAATTCAAATGAATTTACCTTAATTTTTTCCTTATGAACATCTTTTAAATGATAAAGAAATGATCGTGGATTCTGAGTGAAGAATTTACAATGTGTACAAATATAGTTTCGTTTAATCTTGCATTCTGGCAAATCGAGTTCATCTTCTTCTTCACCATCACGTGGCTTGGTTGAAGTTGTAGAAGTTGTTGGTTCACTTTTGGATGTATCAGCCGTTCCATCTTTGTATAGTTGATCACCAGAAACCACTGAACGAACCACTAGGGTATCACCAGTCCGATGAACCATTGAAGGCGAGGACATCATTGATGAAGGAAAACCTGTAATTGAGAAAAACTATAATTAAAAAATCATTTTTATTTCATTAATCTTTGATTACTTAGAAGGATAAGAAAGATCTGAGTAGATTTGAACTAAAAATAAACAACAGGTCTATCCAAAAAAGAATAAAGTAGCACGTTGTAACAAATGAATAACAATCACAATACTAATATTATTTCGGAAAAAAAAAATCAATCAGAGAAAATATTAAAGTAATATTTTTAATATTTTTACATGCAATTCTATCTACTTTTTAGTTCCTTCTTATCCTACAAGATACTAAAGGACTAATATAAAATCTGCGACTTTTTTCTTTTTACGAGTAAATCATATTTTGTTACATTTATTAGAGAAAATATCGGAACATCGAAAAGAGAAAATCTGCCGAATACATCTAAAAAATATGCACAGATAATGAAATAATAACAAGAGTGTAAAGAAAAATACAAATTAGGTGGATATTAGAAAACATATTCTTATATAAATTCTAGACAAAATCAATTAAAATTTTCATTTGTTATTATGATTTCTACGCGTAAAATATTTATATCCAGATATAACAAATAAATTAAGAGAGAGAGTAACAGGGGCAGTTTTAAAAGAAATAGAATGAGTGTTTTTATCTATCTCCAAAAGTTTTTATCTATCTCAAAAGAAAAAAAAAAAAAGACTATATTAATAAAATATTTTTTACAAATTTTTTTTTTATTATTAAATTCACTATATACGACATAAATGTATTTAAATTATATTGCCTTCCCATTAATTTAAATAAATATGAAGGGATTAAGGTTATCTTCACAGTAAACATAATTTCTATAAACGTCTATAAGGCCTGCGATGTTAAAGGATAAAAATGAACACAAACTGTAAAATGGTGTTTTAATAATGAATAACTGTGAAAACTTCAGTTCCAAAATTGTTTTTAAAAAATATCAATTTTAAATAAAAATTTAATTATAGATATTAATTAATTTACCAGTTTATTTTGTAATATGTAAAAAATTTTTGAAATTCGGTTCTTACCACCTGACCAAAAAATTTATTTATATTATTCAGTTAAAAATCAAACTGGTTTGAAGTAGTAACAAAACAACTCTTACCCTCTTCTAGAACAAAAAAAGATTCTGCGCGCTGTACTCTAATTCAATCAAGATTTATTATTCAAATCATTAGGAAATCTTTGACATATTATATGGTTCGATGGTATATATAAAATTTTTTCGAAACTTTAATTTAATAATATTAATAAAAAAAAAACTTTAGAAATAAGTATAAGCAGAGAAAGGGTGGCTTAAATTTTCTATAATTATATAAGTTACTCCGAATTCGATAGGTCTGGTTATTTTTGACTAAAATAAAATGAATGGGTAAATTTTAATAAAGGTAATTATTATTTACCTATAGTTTTATGATTTTTAACTTAATAATAATAAGAGGGAAACATCAGGCTGAAGAAAGTTAATACGTTATGTGATCATTGTTTTTGTCTGTTGTTTACTTTATTTTTACATCAAGGTCGGATTTATCCGCGATACGGATATCATGAGTTGTATTTTATTTAAAGGCGGCCCACTGTAGTATTTTGGAAATTTAATTTTATATAAGGCTTTGTATCTATTTTATGATGTTTTGGATCCAAAATTTTCCTTTTTCAAGAAAAATATTGAGTTAGAAACAAGTAATAATTAGTAAATAGTTTTAATATATTTTCTAACCTTATTTTGTTCTTGAAAAAGATTAATTCAACTAAATGAATGTAATAATATTCAAAATTCATAGTCGGAAAGTATAATTTACAATAGAGTGTAATTTTTTAAAGAAAAAGGGATCTG
The DNA here is from genome assembly GCA_010014785.2 of Anisolabis maritima. Classification (NCBI taxonomy): domain Eukaryota; kingdom Metazoa; phylum Arthropoda; class Insecta; order Dermaptera; family Anisolabididae; genus Anisolabis; species Anisolabis maritima. The sequence continues at coordinate 21,969 of JAAAKE020156347.1, forward strand.
AACAAGATTTATTCTATATTTCTTATTGGAAGTTTATTGTGACGAAGTGTTTTTGTAATTTCAGAAAAAAAAAATTTAATTTTTTAGTCTTTTTAACATTTAAGACCATATAGACTTTTAAATAATCCTAATATATTATTTACGATACTATGATAAAACTATTTTTATTTATTCCAAGTGGTAACCAGTTTTAATCCGTCAGGCTAGAGCAAGGTCCTTTTGTTTTTCACAATCTTAAACATCTTTAAAGAAGATCAAGGGGCGAATTAAAAAGTAACTTAACATATCTCCCATAATGTTTTAATTAATTTATATTATTATACATTAGATCATATTTGATGAAAAAAAAAAAATTATACCAGCAATGGGAATGAAATTTGGAAAGAATATTTTATTCATTTACTCGCCAGAAAATTTTCAATTTCAGTTTCTCTTGATATTTATATTAAAAAAAAAAATGAAAAATTTTAAATGAGTTTAGAGTTCATTTCACCATCATGATAAGATAATATGTATTTAATTGAGAAATGACTAATTGGGATTGACTGCAAGCAAGATATTGATGATTAATACAAGAGGTGGGAGAAAAAAATGACTGACCAAGCAAATGGCTCATAGAGGCCATGAAGAGGATAATAAGGAGTAAGAAAAGTATGTAGGAGTTCAAGGAGTAGAAGTAGCCAGCAGCTGCTCCTGCAGCGGATCGATGCGCGAGGCGCGCCCGGCAATCCTCTCTTGTCTCCAGATGTGAGGGAGAGGGAAGCTCAATTGAGCGTTGGATACCGAGGATTCAGCGTAAATAGATAAAAAGAACCAAAAAATAGGTCATCTTATAATACAAAAAAGCCATCGTAAAGTATAATCGAATTGCTAAGTGGTTTCAATATTAAAATCGAGATCTAATATTTGAATTTGTAATATCAAAGAAATCGGCGCAGATATCATATGGGTTAAGATATTGCGTAAATGATGATACCGGTAATCAATAAATAATTATATATCATAGAAAAAATTTTAATGTAAACAACTGGAGGAATTGTTTTTTTTTTTCTTTTTAAATTTTCCTCTTGTTAAGAATATCCTTCAAGAGTCTAATAACACAACTCTGCTTTTACAAACAATTCGAGGTTGTTTCTAGTTAATACACGGACCGTCAAGGTTTGACATATTAAGTGTCATTTGATTCTGTTTTAAGAATTTAAGTAAGTCTTTCTGATTGCACAAGCAATGGCAATTGAACAAGGGTGAAATTCAAAGAACGCGCGCGTGTTTGCATCCTAAACCAAATGTGTGGGTGTGTGTGTGTGTGTGTGTGTGTGCATCACGCAGTCCACACACATTGCCAAGATAGGCCGACCAATGGTGAGAGAATACGAGGATGAGTGTGTGAGATAAAGAGAGAAGATAGGAGGAATGATGGTGGTGCGGTGCAGCTGCGTCAGGCAGGTGGTATCCGCTCAGGCGTTCCTCCCCCAGAGGCTCGGGTTAGAAATGAGAGAAGACCTTTGCCGAGTCTCGCCCACGTGCATGCTTGCAGAGAAATTAAATTAAAGAACCATCAGAAAAAAAGAAGACCAATCTAGTAGTGGAGGTTTTTGATGTTGTCCAATCCAATTTTGGCGTCGGAGTCAGCAACCATCGTGAGAGGCCAAGGCAGTGGTGGCGGCGGCCACGAGCGGACCGATTTGGAACGAGGTCACGCCGTTGATGCAACACGGCGATGTCCCGTCCCGTCCTCCTGTCCCTTCCTCTCCCTGTCCAAACCCACAGCACATCCAGGGTCGTGTAATATGGACTTTGCACGCGTGAGTCAGCCCCAAGGACATGTGGCGCCATCGGCCACGGCGTGATCCCAGCCACGAACAATGAGAAGAAAAAAACCAAGAGAGTTCCTCGAAGGCGCGGCCCTACCGAAGCCTCCGATGAATCACTGGGGAGTGACTAGAGCTGATTCATAAGAATTAGACAGGAGAATGACGACTATCATAGCTTCTTGGGAAAAATACCAATTGGAATCCATGACACTTACTCTAAGCCCCCGCCGTGGTATCGATCGGTCTTTAAACAATTCACTAAATTTCATTGTAAACGAAAAAAGTCCATAGCTATACATAGTCCACGTGACAATTTGCGTGAATATAGAATCGATTGACTTAATAATAAACAAGATTTGTTTATTTATTTTAAATGTAAAAAAAAAAGAAAGTAAATCAGATGGTTCTTGCCTGCGTTATCAGTTAAAGCGGCGAGTTTGAGAAATGACTTCAAGAAAATCCTCGGCTGTTGATGGCAACGGGTTTGTCAACAACTGAAGAGCAGTAGAGTGTGTTGCGTCATTGGAAACACAAGACCTTGTCGAGGTAGTGGCCACTCGAGCGCAGCTTGTTATCACGTCTTTTACATAACGCGACGGGCGGCGAATGTTTTTCAACCGCGGTATAAACCCGAGAGTTTGAGCCTTCGCACCTTCTGGCGGCGGCCTATCGACTGCGCCGGCTGCTGGCTGCTGGCCATCGGCAGAGCGCTCCCCGCCCCCAGCCACCCCCGCTACGCCGCGCCGAGCTGCCGAAGAACAGCCTCCGACGCGCGGAGCCATCGATCCTCCACCCTGTCCCGGTTCGGTTTGCTCAGCCCGCTACTTGCTGCTTGCCCGGTTAGCCCGGTCCGACCGATGCCCTCCCTGAAGAACCATCCACCCAACCAAACAACCACCAACCAAACCAATTCTCTTCTCTCTTGGGCAAGAACTCACTGGTCGGGGTCCCCCGGTCACCCAACTCGCCATACTTCCAGAGATCGCCTCGTTGTTCTATACTACCAGACCACGCTCCTTCATTTACAATTATTATTTATAATTATTATTATTTTCGGTTTTTTTCTCAGTATGTTTTTGGAAAACTTTAAATTTATTCATCTCTCCGAGAATTGTATTTTATTGTTTTCAGCATTTTTAAACTTGTGCTCTTGCCAACAGGGATTGTGCATTTCAAGGAAAGGGGTGTTCTCTTAACTTCTTTGAGAATATTATAAGAGAAGCCCTTTTTTATTTAACTAAAATTTTCTCAATGAGTTTTTGATTCGTGATCCTTTTAGTCATTAATATTTATCAAAAAGAGTTATTTTTATTTGCGCCATAATTCAAAATATTTTTTGATTATATTAGATTCTATTAGATATATGGTAAATACAAACAAACCTGAGAATGAAAAAGCGGGTGCATCTTGATGCCTGTTCTTTGAAATATATACGCACAATTATTAAAAATAAATCAAATAATTTATAAATTTCAGCTCCAGGGCCCTCAATATCACTCGGCAGTCCATCTAAAGACCTCCTAAAAAGGGGGTTTTAAATATTCTTAGAAGATAATACTTTCAGAAAGAGTTTTTTTAGATATGCTTTCCGTCAAAGACAAAATGTTTTTCCTCATTATTAAATTTAATTCAAATTACTATTTTTTTTTAAATTTTATTTAGTTTTTAAGCTCAGATAGAGTGAAGTCATACCATCATTGGTAAGATTTTGGCCAAGTTTTCTTTTTAACAGATTAAAGCGAATGTCGGGATGGTCACGTGTTATTGCGCGCATTGTATTATTATGTTTTTATCTTTTTATTTCGATATATGAACATGTTATTTGTTAATTTATTGTTATCTTTTTATTTTTTCGAATTTGTGTTTGATTGGACCTAGACTAGCCACCAATGACTTGTGCCTCTAAAATGAGTAAATAAATAGAGATGCTCGTGTGAAAATTTGTAGGACACAAAGTTATTTTTTATAATAGTGAATGATAAATTTGGATATTTTTTTGTTTCTTAAATTTAAGAGAATATATGCGATAAAAATATAATTAAAGATGTCTATATTCCCCCAAAAGCTCTACCGGCGCCTCTAAAAGTCTCACTTCTTGACCGATATGACATTGAATTTTGGTTCAGATTTTCTGCCAATTCGATAAAAAAAATTTTAAATCAATTGGATTCCAATTGATATAAATAAATTAGATTTGAGTGATAATAATATCGCAAATAAATATATGATTAAATTGTTTAAAGCTCCCAAAATATGGCCAGGGGCCAAATTGACCGCACACCCAAAAGACCCATGAGAAAAGAGAAATTGCCCCCTATACATACATATATATATATAACATCCCAGAAAAAAATTCAGGAATCGGAAATTGCTGTCTTGCCGGGGAAAGTTACGATAGCAGATTTATGAAATATCTCATTTTTGACCCGGATCAAAACTTTGGGATTACCGGTTTACATGATCTCAGATCCAAAAAAGACAAAAAAAAAAGTTCGAAGTTTTTCTTTGTAAATTTAAAACCTTTTAATTACTATTGCAATAAATCGATAGGTTTACCAATAGTGTTGTCATTATAATAGAGTTTATAAAATTGTTTATCAAAGTGGGCAGACCAGTGACTTTTCTTGAGCTAGGAGGGAACCTCCTAACTTGTTAGAGATGTTATACAGGTCCTTTTAAAACTTTAAAAATAGGACAGACATCTTGAAATCGAAAGTTCATGGCCGTAGACTCCAATCTCCATCAGGATTCCCTGTCCTGAACCATCTCGATCAAATCTTCAAATTGCCAATTTCTTGGAGATGTATCTAAATGTTAATCTATTTTCTTTGTAATTCCAACAAGTTCAAAGGAGCTTTATTGACGTATTTTAAGTAACTTATATTTTAATTTATAATTTCAAATCAGAGGCTCTAATGAATTTTTAATATTTGAAAAGAATTTTGTGGATGAAATTTCGAATTTCTTATTATTAAAAATGTATTATTTGAATTTTGATAAACCATACTCGTTAAGGGTTTAGCTATGCTTACATTAATAGCATATGGCATGGTTAATGGAAAGATTAGTCCTGGTCGCGGTTTTCTTTGTCCTTTCAGGAATGTCAAGAACAAATATAAAAGTATCGGAGTATATTTATTGTAAATGAATATACACCTAAATTTTTTTTGTTCATTTTTATTTTTTTCTTTTGCTTAATAATTTATATATTGAGTATCGAATATCCATCCATATTTATTTAAATTAATGGATACCCATTTATTTTAAATACCTTTTATGGCCTGCACAGTAAGCAAACCATTGACCCGTGTGTTATGAAACAAAAGTCTTGATTCTACTCCAAGAGACAGGGAAAAGTAAAAAGAATAGACAATGTTATAGATCGCTTAAACATTTTTGCAAAAGTAGATATTAAGAGTTTGATAGGTAAGAGAGGATTTGACATTAGACCTCGTATATGATTAGTTTCTTTGACTAGTTACCTCAGAGAGCGTATAAAAAATTAACTTAGAATTAATTATTTTATTAAAAAAATAATCATTACTTCATAAATAAAGAAAGATATTAAAAATGTTATTCCAAAAATTCAATTTTATATTTTTTTATTACAATATATTATTTTTATTTATTCTTCTATCAATTTGATTTAAATAATTTTATTATATTGCATTATTATATAGCAAATTTTTGGATTTAAAATTGGACTGACATCCACTTCTTTTAGAACGGTGTTTCCCAACGTGGGGCCCACGCCCCACAGGGGGGCAATTTGATTGTTAAAGGGGCAATTCGAAAATGGACTCGACACGAGCTTAACCCTTTTGCTCGGGGCCATTTAAATGCAATGCTAGATTTCGGTGCCAAAATTGAAAGAAAAAGCAGTAACGTGTTACATAGGGGGGCATAAGAATTTTAGAAAGGCTTAGGTGGGGCATGGCACAAAAAAGGTTGGGAAACACTGTTTTAGCACATCTATAAAATCATCGTGATGTTGATGATATGGAAGAAATAAAGAATAAACTGTAGTTTAATTGAGTAATTAATTAAAAGAAAACTTTAGTTTTTGTGGAATAGGATTAATTTCCCTAACATTTAGAAAATATCGATTTCGCGATCTTAAGATATTTACCTTAAACTTGTAAATTTTAAAAATGAGGCACTCGAGCCCACATTTAGTATTTATCATTGGTGGAAGTTCTTGAAAATGAGAAAGGACAAATTAAATTGTCATGGTTTATTTTGAAAAGGAGGAGGTACTTCGTCTTTAATGTGACCAATTCTTTACTTTTCAATTTCACTTTTTATCTTTGTAGGTCTTTAAAGATCCTCTTCCAAACATCCTGGGTTATTTACCCCAAAGTCGTCAACATCGTCGTTCGTTTACAGAAAGCCGTCTTTAAGTTCTAATAGTGAACATAGAGACGCTCTCTTATCAACAACACTCGTTACTAGACCATGAAGTTTTTATTTTCTTTCTATCCAAAATTGATTATAAAATTTGTTTTTGCAAAGGATATTGAATTAAAAACATTTCTCTGGGGATTTTTTAATATTTGCCAGCTGACATACCATAACGTTTTCTTGGTGGTCAGTCAGCTCAACTAGATTCTTCTTAAAGGATTCTGCCAGAGTTTTAAATTTAAACAAGACAGGCTATATATATAAATTAAACAAAATACAAATTCAGATATCTTCTACCTTGTAAAAACAAAATATTATTCTAATATATTCTACGGCTCTTCTAATTTGTCCTAAAATTCCTTTTCTCCAATGAATACACCCTCTATATTAATTTATCATTATCGTTATTCGCACTTTTATATACAACTTATCATGGCGTTTCATATTTTAATTCGTTATTTTATCTAAAGTGAAAATTTAGCGGCGCTTCAGAAAGTTATTAATGGACCCCAAAATGTTTGAAAAAATAATTTTTTATCGAAAATCCATATAATACAAAGCATTTTTAAGCCCGAGGTTTCATCCGGCAAGTTGAGATAAGCTTTGGGAAATCCTTAACGAGAATGATATAACCTAGTAATAACTATTAACAGGTTAACAATGTCTATTTTTTGCTTAGCCTTAAAACATTATTAGGTGAAAGGTATAAAAATCAAATAGTTTTTTCGTTTTTGTTCATTAAGTAAAAAATACTTCTGATATTTAAACTGATCGTTTACTAATATTTTAACACAACGTAAAACAGCATTTGTCCAAACCGTTGCTGGTAATTTTGACTATATATTATAATCTGATTAATTTTTGAATAGCAATCTTTCCACTTAACATATTATGGAAATAAAATTTTTTTCTTTTAAACTATTTTATATAATTATAACTATAATTATTTTCTAGATCATCATTGCAACATAAGGACACTTTGAAGTGACATTTATGTTTTGCTCATGACTCTTAAGCGGAAATGAAAAATCTTGATAAAAAAAATCTAATACTAAATAAAAAATATCTCCAACATGAACCATCTTTTCTATATTCCAAGTTCGCATTAAAAAATTTAATGAATAATTTAGTAAAAAAATGACAAAAGTGAAATCAAATGTAATAGGAAATTTAAGCTATTTAAGTTTTACATAGAGGAACCAATTAAAAATTAATTATTAAATTTCTATAGAGATAGACATAAGAGCGCCTGGGCCCCCTTATAGAACAGGACCTTCATAAGGTTTAAATCAGCCCCTATATTTTTAAGCACAAGAAAAACAATCGATTTTCCAATATTCTCAATTATTTAAGCATATATTACTAGCTTAGTTCGATTTATTCATATTTTTTAAAATTAATCTGGATTTTTTCTGATGCATAATAAACAAAGACCAGTCAATCGAAGCATATTGTAATATTGTAAACTAATAATATCTAATTCAAAGTAAAATGTTAAGAAATTATTTAATAATTTTTTTCTGGCACATAGATAAGTTTGAGGAAATGATAAAAAGACCGTTGAATTCTTAGGAAGGCAACTGGAAGATGCTAGTTTGGCGTTACACGTAGGAGGAAATCGCAATCCTCTATAAATTGCTCTTTAGGGATCAGAGTACTTTTTTTTTTAACGAAATGGCCATTTGCTCCTTAAGCTTAGATTAACGACTAGAGGGAATTGGCAAATACTTCAATGAACGAGAAAGAAATTACATAGTTGTAAATTATTGAAAAAATAAAATGAATAAGGCTGAAGAAAGTTTAGCTATAATTTGATTGTGAAAAACGTGCTGTAACTTTTGTTTTTTCAAAAAAGTGATTTATTTACTTATTAATATAACCTAATAATAATAATTTGTCTTCGGATCTCTTAGGTATCAATCACTTGAGAAAAAAGATTTTGTAAGGTCCTTAGTTAACATGCACATTCACATGCTTAGAAAGAATTATTGTATCAAATAATTGATCTGATGAAGACAAAAAATATTTGTTGGAACGTTGTTTTAATACGTGAACAAACAAAGGCTACAATTTTACAAACCAATTAAATTAAAAAAATGTTTCTCTAGGAAAAGGAGGATGAAATTCTATAAATTTTTACGTGACATTTCAGAATCTAGATAAATTCTATCACAAAAAATGTATTCCCATATTGAGAGGGGGAAAAATTCTTGAAATTAACTATGAGGAAAAAAAATTTGTTAAATTTCTACATTCCTATAACATGGGTTATAGTCTACATTGGAAAATCTCGAGATATTTTTCTTATGTGAAAAATTTCGTGACTTTTTGTAAAAAATTCTAACAAATTGTCAAGTTAATTAAAATATTTTTATTTAGACCGTATAGACCCACCTACCGGATCCCCCGTTTATTTACCCGAGGTGCTTTCGTGTACGGAGATACACACCTCAAACCCAGTCTACCTTTAGCCGTAGCCATCTATCGGCGCCCCTTGAAGTTACTTTATTTCCTAACTCTAACTCCTTCTCCTATATTCATTTCTAGCTAGCTAACTACTCCTATATCTAAT
>JAAAKE020156348.1:0-12341 GCA_010014785.2 Anisolabis maritima
TGTTAAAAAAAGGAAATAGCCAAATGGCTTCTATTCATAGAGGTGGTTGATGGAGATGGAAAATTGTATGCAAAAAAAAATATATTTTTAAAAAATTCATTTTATTATAAAAATTATTTTTTTATATCTATAAAAAAATAATTTGTTTAAAATTTTATAATGAAAAATTTATTATTTTTCTTTATTAATAAATATTTTATTTTTTAATATATATTTTGCATGGAGATAGAAGAGAGAAACAAAATTGAAATGAAAATCATTTTCTACACAAACCCTATTTCTATGCTCACGCGGAAAATTTTAAAAATGTATTAAAAACTCATTGATAATTTCAATGCTTTAAAAAAATTTACTTTGATCACATTTAAAATATTTTTCAAAATAATTTAATAGGATGGTTTTGAACCTTCAGGAATTAAAATAAAAAACACAACAAAAGAGGCACCCCTAGCAATTAAAAAAGTTTATTCCGCTCCGGCAAGGGAAGTGTTAATTTTTACAAAATGAGAGAATTTTTTCCATTTCAAAATCTTTTTCGTCTTTTAAGTCCTCGCCTTGTTATTTATATATATATTATATATTTACAACCATTTCTTATTTATTTGCTTTTATTGTATAATATTGTTATTGTATCAATTTAATTTGAAAATTTAGTTTATTATGGACTTTTACATTTTACTGATTTTGTTTTATACTAATGTTTTCTTTTCTATTATATTATTTTGTACACTATTTTATTTTTTATAATATATTGTAAATGTACATGAGATGACCTCGTAGCCGATCATAAAAATAAAAAAAAGTCCTCGTGCCCTACTCTAGTGGGCCTCTAAGGAATAGAACAAAATACCCTTTTAGGAATGAAATTATTAATATTGGTGAATATTAATACACGGTGAGCTAGCAGCCGATTACTAAATAGCAAAGCCGAGTAGCCAGTCATCTTTAAAAAGAGACGGAAAATTTACAATAAATAATTAATATCTCTATTATTATTGGGTTAATTAAAGTGAAATTTCGTGGGAATAAAGATAATTACATATGGAATGTATTTATATATAGACCAATAATAAATAAGATAAAATATATCTCACCATCAATAGAGATTTTAATTAATTTATAACTCTTAAATTAGGTGATGTGCCTTAACAAAATTTTGCAGGAATATTCTTAATTGAATTCTGAAACCATCGATATTTCGTTTAATTGTGTAGTCACCATCAGAAAGGGTGAGAAAAAATAAAAAACACCCTTTCATTAATGAATTTATATCTATTATACTAAGCAATGTGCCATAACGAAATGTGTATCACATATGTTTATTTTGAGTGAAATTAAATGAATAAAAATTCATCCTTTTCCATATCAATTTCAACCTTTTCCGAATCAAATTCAAACTTTGACAAGGTAATCTTTTTCAAAACAATTTAATCATTTTCATATACAATCATTTTGGAAAAAAAATTTATTTTGGAATATCTTGGCCCCCAAAAATCCAAACATGGTGATATTTTGAATTTAAGATCTCAATTAAATAGAAAAAAATTATGATTGGCATAATGATCTTGGGAAATTAGAAAAGTGACTTTGAGATTAACAGAAATCTTTGGTAATTTTTTGGTTACGGTAGAAAGATGTTTACTAAGTTTTTATTAGTAACTTTTGAGAATTAAAATTTTGAATATTGCGCCTTCAATTCTAAATAATATTTTCCTTTTAAATAAACATTAACATTCATATTTTATTGAAAAGATTATAAACATTAAAAAATTCATTTTTTGTTGTCAGATGAAAGATCTATAACTCAAAAATTAATCAAGATCTAAATATATAATAATCTGGGAAAATTTTGTATCATAGATTCTGGACCCAAGAGTGTAGATAATGACGTCATAATGTTCCTCAATTGGCCACAATTTAGATATCACCCGTATAGATATTTATTCAGAACATTGAATCTCTATTATATATTTTTCTTTTAAAAGATATAGTATAATATATATAGTAAGTAAATTTAATACAATTATTAGAAATAAATATTCTTAGTTTTGACGATATTTTCTACATTGTTAATAAATAATTTTTTATATTAAATGCTTAAATTTCAAGGGCAATTAAATGGGTACTGACTCCCTAGGCGTAAAAACAATGATAAACGTCCTTATTTAATAGTAAAGGATGAAATCATCATGTTCCAGGTCTCCGGAAAACCAAACACCTTGGAAGTAATCAGTGGATTGTGGCCCCAAAGTCAACACAAATAGAAATCATATGCATACATTCAGATTCAGAATAGACAAATAAAATAACGGTCTAGGACTTGGAATTTTTAAGAGCCCAGATAGAGTAACCAATGAGGGACCCGGATCGGCTTTTGTGCCAATTCACATGAATGTGGCTCCAATTTATATTTTGCATATGCCTAGGGATCGTTAGAAGCTTAATCCTCCACTGCGCTCACCAACATATCCATCCACACACTACCTACATTTTAAAGGCAACACAAAACCCCCCCCCCCCCCCATGAAATCTGGAGAACAGAAAGGTTATTATCCCTAAAACTATTTCACAACCAAACCTCTTTTTGACAATGGCTCCAAAAAGAGTCGAAACGCATACGGGGCCCCTTGGCAATCAAATGATCATGACAGCTACCAGTTCTCATCTCTGTTTAATCCACCCCTGGATATGAATACATATCCTTAATTACTTAACTCCTTCCCGATGAGATATGATAGTAAGCTAAAACTTCTATATATTATAAAGATGGGTATGTAGTATTGTATAAAATGCTTTTGGTACAACTATTGCTGCAGGAATTAAAGAGGAATTTCACTCTTTCAATTCAATATATTTTTATTTAGGGTTTTTTTTTTAAATAATCATTTTTAGCGCCTGATTAATACTTGAGGTTATATACTTTAGCAAATGAAAAATTAATGAGAAATATTTTGGTCAAAAGATTATAAGTATTAAAAAAACTCGATTTTTTGTTAATCTTTCTGTCAGATGAAAGATTTTCATCTATAACTCAAAAATTAATCAAGATATATTTAATAAGAGGATTATTGATTCTTAATCTGGGAAATATTTTGAATAAATATGAAATAGATATATCATATATCCAATAAAATTTTTACTTTACAAATGAGACAAAATTGTATGATTTTAATTACCCAATAACTATTCAATACATTAAATTAGTATATCATAAACCCAATAAAATTTAAAAATATTTCTAAAAATTTTATAAATTCATCATATTATATCTTATAATGCTTAATTTGATTGAAAATTCATTAACAATTCTTGACCAAATGGTTAGCCTGCTTGCCTTAGGAGGACTCAATACCATCAAGTTAATTTTTTAATTTTCTTATATGTAAGACAACTGGTAATCAGCTTATTAATGAGGAGATGCAGGGGTTCCACTCACCCCACTCATCCTAATCCCCAAATTCGAAAAACTTAGAAAAATAATAATTTTAAATTGAATTTATAAGAATCATTTGGAAAAAAAGAAAAACCAACTCTAAAGACCATATAATAAAAAATTTTATTTGCATCCCCCAAACGAAAATCCTGGCTATATTCTTAGGAGTAATTGTTCTATTTTATATAAAAATAAACATTATATGAATAATCATTGAAATTTTGTAATTTATCATTAATCTAGTCAAGGGCATTTTAATATTTTACAAATGAATCGTAAAAATTCATTTCATTTCGTTTGAATGGAATCGTATCACAGACATGCTGCCATTACATCAAACCAACTCTTATTTGACTAATATAATTATGTGATGTTTTGCGATGTCATATTAATAATTAATTCAAATAAAAAAAATTTAAATTTACAAATTCGAGAAAAACCTTTATTTACATGAAATTTTAATTTATTAACTTATCAACTCTTCATATTTCTTAAAAATGAAACCTTTCTATTCTATTCTATTTCTAAAGTCTGGTCCTAAATACCTCTCATCATCTCTATCCTGAATAAATAATAATCACTTGAAAAATCTTTTTATGTAAGCTTGGTTAGAATTTATTTGTAGGTAAATTCTCTACTTAATTGCTAATTTTATTTAGAGGTAAATGGAAAACATAATAATTTACCAAAATCTAGTCTTTTTTTTCAAAACTATATATCTTATATATATATATATATGATCTACATATATATATATATGATCTACAGAGGCACTTTCAAAAAACTATGAAGATTATTTTCATTTTATAATCTTTTCAATTTCAAAAGGAAACACACCTGTAGAAAAACGTGACAGCATTGATATGTATTCGGGGCCTGATTGGCCCAAAATTAATGTAAATTAAGCTTTAACACGATATGATTCTCATATATTAGCACGGGTCGCAAAAAATATTGAAGGCAAAGAAAAAAATATAAAATTTATTTTTATAAAAAAATCCCCCTTCCTATATTTCCCATCATTAAGAAATAATTAATAATTATTTTGATTTTGATTGTTTATTTAAAATATTCCTTGGAATGATATATTATACATTCTAAAGTATTAGAAATAAATAAATAAAACATTTTCCTATATAAAAATAAAAGAGTTTCTGTTAATTTATTTACAACTAATTCGGGATTCATGTATTGTTTGGAGGTTGACATTCATCCTTTGTACCAAGAATATCTTTCTCTACTTCCTTCAGGTCGATTTGCTGTTCTTTTATTGCTTTCTGAAAATTAAAAATAAATTTAAATTTAAAAAATAATTTGAAATTTTATAAAAAGTAGATTAAAAAAATAAAAATCGAAAAAACCTTAACACATTGCTGATAGACTTTGAAAAAGGGTGCACACATTTCGTCATTGGTTTCTCCTTTCAGAAATTTTTCAGAAAACCAAGTTAAAAAACAAGAATCATATTCTTGTTTTAATTCGGTGCAGTTTTCACTTATGCTATTCATTTAAATGATTAATAATTAAAAATTAATTGTAAAATAATATGGTATAACATATATACATAAATATATTTCTTGATTAGATTCTGATTTTATTATGAAAATTTTTTGGTTAAACTACACACCGAATTCATGGAGGAAAACCAAAATAGATAGAAAACTTGTAAAATAATTAATCCAAAATAACCTTTCTACCGCCTTTTTTTAAAGAGGGGAAAAAAAATATTCGCTTATAAATAATACTTCGGTTTTTCACAAATACTTGTATTTTGTAAAGCTTTTTTTTTTTTTCAGATAAATAATATAATATGATCTTTTTTGGACTATTTGAAATGGTCTTTGAACCAACGCTCACTCTAAAACGCATATCCACAATGGTCAAGAAATGTTTTTTTAATCTATACACTATAATTGTTGATTCATTTAATTGTTGAAAACCTAAACAAAAAAAAAAAAAAAAAAACAAGATCATTTGGTCCCTGGCCCTTGGAGAGAGGGAGTTCTCGCTTTACCTTCTAAAGGGCCTACTGGTTCGCTTTCCGTCCTGAGAAAATTTATTTAAATTATTTTGGTTACCAATTACAATACCCACCGGACCATCGATAGGGATTATTATTTATTAAATACAATGAAAGGCCGGAGGCGAAGAGGTAGAGGTCTCGTTTCTCGTCCTGAGCGACAAAAATTTATTTATATTATAATATAAATAGATGACCAAAGACTAAAGGAGTCTAAATAGCCTCAGATGCCGAAAAGACATTAAAAAAGTAGCTTTAGCCGAAAAGACTAAATAAATAATATATTAATTTAAATAATATTTTTAATATAATAACCTCAGAAGACGAGAGACTTAAAGATTTATATAATTACAATTTTGAAGCAAAAGCTTTGATACCGACACCCTCCACTCTGATTTTTTTTTATTTATATTCTTGATTTAATAAGGATGGCCCAAATGAAAAATCTCAGAAACTTTTTCGAGTTGTTCTGTGAATTCTAAAAATTTTATCTCCAATCTAAAACTGAGAATTCTTAAAGATACCCCAATTCTCTAAACAATTACAACGGCGGCAACACATTATTTTCTCACTCAGAATTTTCAAGAGTACCCGCAATATAATTCCTTTTTTATTTAGGTTTTCTGTTAACGCCCTTTTTTATTAATTTTTTAATATTTATTTATTTATGAATTTTTCTATTTAAATTAAAAATTTATTGAATTGAAATTTTACTATTTTCTTATATTATATTAATTGACTTTTTTTCTTTAAAGTTGGCGCCTAAAATTTGTAATACGAATAGTTTTCTGTCTATTTATAGACTTCCATGGACGTGTAACAACTTTAATCAAATATATTCTACAAGAAAATTTTTAATTATATTTTTATTTATTTATTATGTAAATAAAAATAATTTTATAATTTTTTGTTTTTATCTCAATTAAGAATTTAAGACATATTAAGAAATATTTAATATTTCAAACTTTAATTTCATTTCTCACTCACCTACTGCTGTAGTTCCTCTCTGACATATCGAGTACTCTCTTTCACGTTTTGTCTCACTAAATTTTAACATGGTAAGTAATTTAGATCACGAAAAAAATTTGAATTTCATTTTAGAAATCAAAAATATTGTTTTTCTTTATAGTAACAAGAATAAATTGTTTATTTAAAATAAATTATTGTTTATTTTTATTAAATAAAGAAAATAATTAAAATTTTGTTCCACGTGAATAGAGAGAAGGTTAACTTGTGTTTTTTTTTCAGCCGTTCAAAAGATTTGTCGAAACAGGCCGAGTGGCTTACATCGCCGATGGGGCCAATAAAGGCAAATTATGCACCATTGTCGATATCATCGACCAAACCAGGGTAAGCGTTATATTTATTAAAATTTTATCATTGCATTTATTAAAGAGATCCTAACCTCAATCGCTTTTGGGGTTAATTATAATCATTTAATTCAAATATTATCTTTAAAGATTTAAAACTCCAAATTAACTTTAAAAAAAATTTATAATACACTTGGATCTCTTTGCATACGCAAATTTTTTAAACAATTATATTTTCACTGTTTGAATAACTCATTTTTTATTTATTTATTGAATAAAATATCAAATGCTGATCAATATTGAAGAATTTCTTTTCTACAGTTTGCTTTAGTTTAACATAATTTCAAATAAATTTCTTGATGTTTTATTTTACAAGGTATGGTATGCCTCCTATGTTGTAAAAAAGAGCCCCAGGTGTATTTTTTTAACGTCACTATTTTGCTCTGTAATTTTTTATTAACAGAAAATATCGGTGGAGATATGGATTCTTTGTTATTCAGATTTTCCATCCTAACCGGGCCTATCTTTGTATCAAACCTTGCTACATACACACTCTTATTAACAAACTCAAACGCCTCAATATTTATCTGATTTTATGATAAAAATTACTCATAATTATAAAATTTTTTATTTAATTAATTAAATTTAATTTATACTCTGCATTTAGATTAAATGATTAAAGTACGAGAGCTACTACTAGGTCTAACACATTCATTTTTTTCGAAAAGAATAAATGGTGGTATCTTGATATTTTAATACTGTAATTGCAAATAGCTATTATTTTTTAATAAAATGTGTAGATTTACAAAAGTGAAATGCCGTTTTCATTTAGGCAAAGTTATTGCTGTTAATATTTTTTGTTGATGGGATTGAATTTGAGTTCTTTGAGCCTAGAATACTAATATCTATTTCAAATGAAAACGTTTTAAAAGTGTATTATTCTTATTGAAATAATTTTTATTAAAATCAGTTTCTCAAACCATCAAAATAGATAATTTATATATCGGTATATCAAACCGAAACATAAGTAGATGCTTTTATTTAATTAAATAATAAGAGACCATCATAGACCCCTTCGATAAATGCTCATTAAATCTGGTTCCCTTTAGGAAAAGTTTCCATTGATATGATTATTTTAATGACGATGATTCTAACAAAATATTCGGTGTCCCGTCTTTAGCAGTATTTTTTCCGCGAAACCTCATTTTTCAACGAGTTAGTCTCCATATGCCCAGCATATATTTTACTCTGGTCTTAATGGCATCCTGCGCTCTTTATCTGAAGTTTGGGGCATATGCCTCTTTCCTAGTCATTATAATAAAATTATTGCCTTTTTTTTAGTGTTCTCTGTTCAAAGAACTCGAACCCAATCCCATCAACAAAAAATATTTACAGCAATAATTTTGGCTAAATAAAAATGGTCTTTCACCTTTGTAAATCTACACATTTTATTAAAAATATCAAAATACCACTATTTATTATTTTCGATGAAAATGAATGTGTTAGAGCTAGTAGCTCGTACTCTCCAATCACTTAATGTATGTGCTAGTATAAAAGCTTATAATTTTTGGTTAACATTTTCGAGCTTCAAATATCAACCCCTTTTTCAAAAACAAAAAAGTATTCGCACCTAGCATAAATATTTTGTTCTGCCAAGATTACTGCCAAATACCAATTTGATGATAATAAAATATTTATAATGATACAATCAATTAAAAAATTGTCTTAAATACCATTTTTGTCTTTCCTCAGCAAAAACCATTTTGACTGCGACTTTTTTAATATTAAACAAATAAACATAAATAATATTATACAAATAAATCATATTATTATTTCCAATTATTCCATTTAAACTAAAAAATTTTTATTAGTTTGCCTTGCAAATTATTCCACGTCAAACATTTTTTGATCATTAACATGAAAAAATACAAGCTTTTTTAAGGTTGAATTAGAATTATTTGTAATAATAAATATTAATATTAAATAAATCCTAACCCTAACAATAATACTATGTAATTTTTTTTTTTTTTAAGGCACTTGTTGACGGACCAGAAACAGGAGTAGCACGAGATCAAATTCGACTCAATCAACTCCACTTAACAAAATTTCGTCTTAAATTCCCATTCACTGCTAGAACAAGAGTTGTCCGTAAAGCATGGAAAGACGGAAAAATCTCTGAAAAATGGGAAAACAGCATTTGGGCGAAGAAACTTGTAGCGAAACAAAAGCGCTCCGAAATGACCGATTTTGATCGGTTTAAATTGAGAAGAGCTCGACAGATCAGAAACAAAATTAGATCAAAGGCTTATTTCATTATGAAGTCAAAGGCTAAGAAGGAAGGAACCCTTTGGGGAAAGAAAAAGGGCGAAAAAAAAGAGAAGAAACTAGCAAAAGCTGCCGCTAAGAAGAAAACTAGCCCTAAGAAAAAATAGGATGTAAATTATATTTTAAAAAATAAACTTTTCTTTTGAATTTTTTCTTTTATTATATTTATCCATTTTCACATTTAAATTATATATATTGGTAAGAAAAGTTTTTCTTGAATAAATGTAGACATTAGATAGATTAGGACTTCTTAAACTTATTCAATTCCTTCTCAGCCCAGAAGTTTTTAGACAACTTATTTTGAATATAGGTAGGTTAATTTATTTTTTATTTATTCTCATTTTCATTTTTTTTCACATTCAGAGTTTTTTACTTAATTTCCTAAAAAGTAGTAGATGTTATCAGCGTCAATCAAATACATATATCCTAATTTTGAAATTGAAGCTTTCACTGTTGTTTTCATTAAAACATATAATAATAAATTTTCAGTTTAACTGTGATTTATTTGTATTCGCCCACCCTATGGCCTACCTCGGGCAATTCAAATATGAAATCACAGTACTACATCTAGGGATCTATAATCCGATGGTTGTACACGAAAATCACATCTATCTGAATTGTACTGAAGTAGGCCGCACAATGAGGGGCCGAAATGTATTTAGTGCAAATAAATACAGTTAAACAGAAAATGTAATTTATTTACATATATAATTTGCTAAGCACGTTTTCTTTTTTAAATAATGGCGAATCGATTTGGGGTACTTCCCGATGAGAGAGAAAGCTTAAATTTGGATGTTCTTCCTAAGCAGTTCTTTATATGGAATGTTTTGAAGTTTTTTCAAATTTTCTCAAAAAATTTTGGCAAAAGGCCACATTTTTTAATTCTCTGACCAATGTATTTATTTTTTAATATTAAATATTATTCCCTAAACTCCCTATATGTTATTTATTTTATATAATTTAAAAAAAAATTTTAGTTTGATAAATTTCAATTTATTTATGACAAAAAACTAAGATTTTAAGGCTCCTTAATGACACATCTAAGTATTAAAATTTTTCGACCACATTAGTTTAATTTTGAACTAACTTTTCTTTCTATTCTAAAAAGTGAAAAAATATAGGAATGTAATTTTCCACAAAAGAATCAGAACATCCAGGGTACGATAAATACCTATTCTATATTTGGTCAATCCAACTTTTTGTTATTTCTATCATCTATTTAATAATTCACTTGCTACACTGGCGTATTCAGTCTTAAATCATGGGAGGAGGAGGGGGGTAATGAATGTAATTTATATATATATATTTGTTAATATACGAGACCTATCATATTAATAAGCAACAATGAATGCACGTCGAAAGCAATCTATATTTAATATTAAAATTAATTACATAAAATCGAGTGTGAGTGTGTAAATAATTTAATTTACATATTTATTTTTATTTTCTTTTACATATTGTAGTAATCGAATAATAGTCGAAGGAGTAATTCCTGGAATTCTTGAAGCTGCAGAAATCTAGAAAATAAAATGAAATAAATTTATCTTAACTCTTTATTTTATTTATTATGAGAAAAATAAAACTTAACTGTTTGTGGTCGGGAGAGCATTAATATTTGTTTTTCTTCGTTTGAAATGGATAATTGTTTCCTAAAAAGATTTTTATTATTAGAAGAAATCATTTTTACTTAAAGTATAAATTCTAATAGCCATGGGCGTTCGCAGGTGGGGGCAAGAGGATGCACCTGCCCCCTTCCCCTGGGATCGAATAAAAAATTCCACAAATAATCATAAAAGTGATTGAAATCAGTGATAGTAATTTATGTTTTTTACTTTTATTTATAACTATTCTCATTTTATTTCAATGGTTCAGGTATTATTTGTCTCTAAGCTTTATTCCTGAAAATTTTTCTGCGGACGCCCTAATAGCTATAAAAAATTGATCTGAATTAAAATATTTGATTAATCCACCAGCATTTTCCAAAACAACCATTGCGGAAATTAAAAATTTGTTTTCTAATTTTATTATACTTACATAGAATAGTCAAGGTCTAGAGGTAAAATAAGAGCTTCATCACGGCGCATCTCCACAACATTTTTCGCCTCTTCACAAATAGCTTCTTCATATAGAGATTCAATTTTTAAACGAGAACCTAGTGATTGTATATTTTCTTCATTTATTATGGAATTTAATTGATTTAATTCATTTGGAAAGCCCTTCATTAAGTCACTTAATGTTATTTCATCATTGGAAAATCCAAGCATATCATATGCGCTGAAAATATAAGAATGCAATAACAAATATAAACAATTCATTTTATAATTAGGTTTTTTTGAGCATTTTTCCTCCTCATGATATTAATAATCAATGTCCATATAGCCTACAATGCCGAAAAACCAAAGAAAAATTTAATTAAATTAATAAATTCAAATTAAATTCCTCATATAGTTTTTTTAAATTAACGTTTTTCCTTTTTAATCACAATTATTTATACAACCGATCCAGAAAAATGAGCTAAATAAATAAATTTATGACCTGCTTAGGGCACAAGTCCTCGGTGGCTAGGTCTAATCAAACAAATACAAATTTATAAATTACATAACACAAAACAACAAACAATTAACAAAACAAATACAAGAAAAAAGAAAAAAAAAAAGAAATTTAAGCTCATTAATAATATAATAATATTTTCATACATTTCAATCGGAAGAAAAAAGATAAAAGCATAAGTAAACATTGCGCGCAATAACACATGACTATGAGTAAACGATGCATTAGCCATCCCGATATTTGGCTTAAGTTGTTAAGGAAAACCTGGCCAAAACCTTAACAAGAATAGTACGTCCTCATTCTACCTAAGCTAATCCCTGCGTTTGAGAACTAAATAAAATTTTCACACAACTCTAGTACTTTAGGACTTGACAAAATTTATAATAGATTTAATCATAGGGGGCAGAACACTATAATCCCATGTAGTGACAGACAGACAGTTCCACAAATCAATACCAGACCCTATAAACGAATGCAAACCTATATTTTTCAAGAATCTCGGCTTATGAATTTTCTTCCTACCCTACCTAAATAATTTGGCTCTTGAAACCTACTTGATTTTCTTTTCCTCCCAACTCCTAAAACCTTGATACATTCTAAACATCACTTTCAATTTAGCCCATTCCCTCCTTTTTAATAAACTAGCCCAGCCTAACTCGCTAATCATTAAAGTAGGACTACTAAACCTATCAAATTTTCCAAA
>JAAAKE020156359.1:0-12341 GCA_010014785.2 Anisolabis maritima
TCTCTCTTATAGCGTCCTAGAAATTTGATCTGATCTTTTTTTTTTTAGAAAATGGAGCCCTCTACGCCCCATTTTATCTTCGTGATTTTAAGTTAAGACTTTTTCAGGAAGCCGAGTAGTGAATCCTGTGAAGTCGTGAATATTATTATTATATAAATTTTATATATATAATGATGTTATTTATATATGTTAAAAATGAAAATTTTAATCCCCATAAACAAACCATTTCGGTTACATTTTTAAGCTTTTTCATGGATTTAATAGTGAATAATTTATAATAGTAAACAATTAATTTTTAAAATTATGATTCTTTTATAATAATTATTATATGTTAATTAATTGCATTATTATTTTACGTTAAAATGTTATAATAAAAAATTTATTAAAAAAATAATAGACAATAATTTTTAATATCTGTAAAAGATATAAATTCATTTTTATAATATTACTTTTTTTATTTTTATAGGGTGAAATTTTTTTATACATTTTGATTTAGAAAATTTAAAAAAAAAAAAATTAAATTACACACCAGGCACGTTAACTGTTGGCATGGCAATCGAAGCATTTATTGAAAACTAATTTTTTCTTTTAACGGAATCCTAAACAGTATCCTTGGGGAATGTAAAAAAGTGTGAGTGAATTTGTTTATATCCACCATCAAAAATGTATTTAAAATGAATTTATTCTGAATAAAAAAGGGATCAAATATTCTCTGTTAAATTCACGGATTTACACGTTTTGAATGCACTCCGTAAGCATGTAATAATTAACTTTCCTTTAAAACAACAATATTATTAAGCCATTTAGTGAATAAAATTCATAATTATTACATCAATAAATTTCGTGTTAAGAGTCAAAGAGAAGGAAAGAAAGAGAGAAAAAAAAAAGGAAAATTATCCAGATGAATAAATTTCTCTCATAAATTATTAAAATAACTCATTTGAAAAACATGCATTAAAACAATAATATAAATAAATTTTTATTGCCTTTAGTACTGAATAAGAGAGAGAGACAAATTATTAATAAATAAAAAAGTAAAAATATCATTGATAAAATCAAGATATTTGTGATTATTTATCTTTTTTTATAAACAATCTCTAAGGATTTTTATTTTGTGTCACAGACCCGCATATCCTGAATGAATTTGACTTGGATTCCTTACGTTTCTCAACCTCTGATTATTGTTTTTGATAATATAATATATAATTAATTTTTTAGAAATTATTATTCGAAATATTTGGATATATATATATATTCCGAATGTGAATTTAGGTCATGCCCCCGACCTCTTTTTAGTAGCTGTTAACCATTAATGAATTGACTCGAACGTCCTTATTCAATTGGCATGGCAATTACAAATTTTCATAGCAATTGAAAGCCTCTTTAAGTCGGTCCACTTGTGTTAGCATTTCATTAGAATCAAAAAATAGTAAAAGAGGAGGAGTAGAAGAAATGAAAATGCGTAATTACATAACAGTGAGATAATTTTTTTGCTGGCTGCATATTCTTCTTTAATTATTTTAATTAATTAGACAATGGCTATTCCCTAACCATATTTATTTAAAATTAAATTTATTTAATCGAAAAACAAATCTCTCTATGTACTTGTATAAAAGAAGAACCTTGAATTAATCAGAACCTTTTAATTTGCCTCCCCTCCCCCCCATGGCCGAGAGGCTAAAGATATTGACATTGTCATTATTGATAACCTTTAAATTCAAGGGATAAGATGGGAGTTCGAATCCCAGGGAGTCCAATGAAAATTTATTTAAATCAATTGGATAATAATTGATATATAGAGGATTATTTTTATTTCTATAAAAAACCAAGGTATTCTAAATTTTAAAAAGGAACTCAGAAAATCCATCTAAATGATTGAATTCTAAGTATCGGCTTGAATCGGCTGAATTGATTGTTTAAAATTCCAATTGGAAATTACAAACGAATTGTTATCCCTTTTTTTTATTTATACTCTTTTCGGCATCAAAGGCTATTTAGTGTTTATAATTTTTCGATTTATACATATAAATAATAAATTACTGATGGCACTCCATATATAGAAACGTTATCCACTACCAAAATTATTTACTACACTATGAATGAAATAAATGGTGTTAATGGTGGATAAAAAACGGCATTGGTTAATTCTCCATTTTTACTTTTAATATTATCATACGATATAAAATAACAAAGGAAAAAAACTAGGTCCTCTCAAAATTTTGACTACGTCATTACGGTCAATTGGAAAAAGAACATCTAGAAATTATTAGGAAAATATTTGATTTTTTACTTTAATAAAAATAAAAATAACCTTGACTGGGCAAAAATACTTTTGCTTTATGATTAATTTATTTGTAAAAGATACTATTCAAAAAACGAACATTATAATTCATATATCTCATAAAATTTCTTAAATCACATGATAATAGCTTTTTTTATATCCTATAAAGAACTAATTTCAAATGAATAAATTTCTTAAATCAACTCGTCTTTATTTAAAAGGCAATTTTCTTTTGAGAATGACTGTACCTTTTAAGATATCATGTCACATAACTTCGATCACAGACTCTCTCAGAAACATTTTTTCAAATCATTTTTTTCTTTAGATCCGTCACTGACTGTGTCTATAAATTATATAGAAAGAAAAAATATAATTTTTTTTAATCTTGCCGGGACTCGGACTGTCAGTTTCATAAATTTTATGGTAGATCCGCCACTGATTAACGCAACAAAAAAAAAGAAGACAAACTCCATTCTAAATAAATTAAAAAAAAAAAAAAAAAAAAAAAACTCAGGAATTTGAATCTTTTTTTTTTTACCCCTTTATTAATGTTTTCAGTGATCTTTATGACGTATATATACAAAAGAGAAATTATTAAAATTACAGATTCATATTTATACTTTAAATCTCCTAAATCCTCTTAAGATTCATAAATTATCCTTTAAAATAAAATAAAATTTTCATAAATTAGCTCTCCGAAATTCTTAATTTTTTTTTCTAAAAAAGCTTTTTATCCTACAAATTAAAAATATCTTTAACTAAATGAGAAGAAACAAGTAAGAGAGAGAGAGAGATGAATTTACACTCGAGATATGTTTGTCCATAACCCATGGCTAGTCTCAGACTGTTTTATTATTTTCTTTATATTCTATTTCACAGAAATCCTAGTCCTCAATGCGATTCGCTTATTTATATATCGTATATTCTATTTAATGAAACTCAAAAAGAGATGACAGTCTGTCGACCACTCACAGCGCGCCCTGAGCGAAGTCGTTGTTTTGGTAAATACCCAAAACACTCCCGACGCATAACCCTGGCAACTCTGTGGGACTTCACATTCGCTGAGCCCAATACTGAAGTTGCATTAAATAGAGAATAAAGGACACAACTGTTTGTTCATATTTAAATTCAGCACAAAATTTGAAATATTAATTAAAATTAAAAAATTGAATAATAAGCATAAAAATAAAGTGAAGCAGCTTCGCTCCCTCCGCATGTTTTCATCTACAGTCCGAGCGCTGGGCATTCGAATTTATTTCATTTTATTTTTATTTCAAATTTTCTTTACCGAGTTTAAATGTGGACGTTTTGACAATTACGTCCTTTATATATAAATATATCTATTTCAAAAAATTTATAAATATTGCAAAGTGGAATTTAAATCAAAAATAAAATTTTACAACATCCTTTTGTTATCAAAAGTGGTTTTGTTTGTTGTTGGAATATAAAATTCATATTTTTTGTAGCATATGATACAAGAAGAGAAGTCGAGTGATGGCCACATCAATTTCTAGTTTATAATAGTAAGTGAAGAAAAAAAAAAAAAAAAAAAAGAATAGCCAGAATATATATGTAATAGAAAAGATGAGCCGAGAAAGAAGAGGCCAATTTCGTTATTCGCTATGAAGCGGCACCTTTAACCTTACAGAATGACATGAACATCAAAATCGATTGAACACAAGAAGATCAAAAATGGCATCGGGGGGCCTTCTGAAAAATATAAACATCGGGACATAATTTGATATTGTTATGGTTTGGGGAAAAAAAGGGAATTTTTTTTATCATGTTACACATCCATTTCTTTTATTTCTATTGACTCCTTGGCTGGTTATTATCTATTCAGAGTATTTGAGAACACAACTTTGTTGACGTCATTTATAACAACAAACAGGGAAAAAACTATAGAAATGTCTGGTACGCTTTTTACTTTCTCTTACCTATATTTTTATTTTTTGGCATCACTAGCCATAAACACATTAATTCCTTTAATATTCTTTTGAAATAAATCATTGGCTGAGTTATATAATTGAAATATTGACATCTCCAACCACTAATCAGGAGTGTTTTCTTTTCATTGACCCACCCTTCCAAAATTAATAGATTTTTCTTAATAATTTATAAAGAAAATATCTAAAGAAAAGTTAATATTATTTTCTTGCTTTTTTTTTTTCAATAAACTGTGAAGTTATTTTAAAGTTCATAAACCATATTTTCAAATTAAATTTAGAAAACTTTTTTTATTAGGCTCTATTACCTTAAAATCAGGCTTTAATATAATTTTATATTTAATTTTAAAAAAATCACTTTTTATATTTGATTATTTTAAAAAGTTATTTTTTGTCTTCTTGATATGTTGAGATACTAAATATTTATTTAATATTCAAGTAATAAATAAAAATGAATCTTTCCTAATTTTCCAATTAAAATTAAAAAATGTGGAGAACTTTTTAATATGACATGTATTAAGGGACTTGGAATTTTATTGAACTAGTAAGAAAATTTAGAAAGAGTAAGCCGAAAGCGACCCTCCGGCAAAATAAATTTCTATGTGTATTATTTGTAGTAAGAAATTGTATTCCCAGAAGGAGGAAGGATATCGGTGGGTGAGATGGAAATCAGATGAAAAGATAGATGCAGAGTCCCCTTTAGGTGGTAGGAAACAACCAACGCCCGGAGCGACAAACAAAAATTCCAAATATAATAGAGTTGAGCACGAAGAAATCAAAAGAAGCCTTGGGCTCTGGATAGTTAAAGGGGCGTGTTCAGAGGAGGACTCATGAAGTCCCCTCTCTTCCTTCTAAATTGTCAAGTTTATGAGGAATTTCATGCCTGCTCTCCATCTGGAAGCATTGTTGAGAGAAATATTATAATTTATTTTTATAGCTAAAAATTAAATAATTCACAATAAATTAGAAATAATTAAATGAAATATTAAGAAATAAAGATGTTATCAAAAAAATTCACTTCCGGTGGAATGATTTTTACCAAAAGCTGATCAAATCTCACCTCAAGCTTAAATACACAAAATTGTGACTTTAGGCTCACAGACCAAATAAAATGAGATGCTAGTTGCAAATATATGCATTATTTTATGTTAAAGTCAAAATTCTCTCTTACTCAATAAGAGAAGGTTATAAAAAAAAAATAATAATTTTAAAAAGTATTACAAACCCAGTTAATTTTTTCCACGTTACATATATACGTATATATTTATATTTTTATCAATTATAAAACATCGATTTTTCTACCATTTAATTATTTTTATTGAAACTATTTGGTTAATGCGTTAAAAAAAATTCGTGAGAATTTAATAGCCATCTTGTTAACTTTTTATATTCCTTAAATTATAAAAATCGCATATGAAATCAGCATTCATACATTTAAAGAATGTTAATTATTATTATTATTATTATTATTATTTTTGTATGTATGTGACTTTTTAAACGCCAGTTTAATATTCCTATTTAAATTTAATTCCTGAATTTTTTTTACAAAAAAAAAAAATAAACAACTATGTTTAGAATTTATTTAAATACGTATTTAATTTAAGGTAATTATTTTTTTACTATATAATTCTGTCATAAATATAATTTAATAGTCATATAAAAAAAATATCACAATTTTTATTTTAATTATTATTAATACTCTAATTTTTTTTTAAGAAATTTTTTTACTTTTTTAGATATTTTCAGATGATAAAATTTTTTTTCTTTAAGCTTGTTAGTGTTTGTATTTCTTATAATTTGTTTCTGCTTTATGGTGTTTGTTTAATGAGATCAAAAAAGTTATGCAGATTGACTTCAAAATCCATAATTCATAATTTTTCTCCCTAGATGATACTTTATTTACTCTGATAAAAAAGAAACAGTTTTTAATAAATAAAAAAAAAAAGTTCTTAGATAAAAAATTAATTAAAAAGAGGAAGAAAATTACTGGAAGTAATTAATTACAAATATTCTTTTATAATTAATTTTCTCAATTTTTTTTTATCTCATTCAATTAAATTCGTTGTAATATTAATACCTTAGGTTTTTAATAAATAATTTATTATTAAAAAATATTGGGGATTAGAAGGTGTGGTAGTGTTTTGAGAATTTGGGTTTCAAATAGGTGACCCAGTTCGGGCCAAATTTTTGAAAATTTTATTTTCCTATGACGGAATTTAAAAAAAAATAAGATAGTAAACTATAAAAGAAAAATGAAAATGATTAGTGGGGTTTGTTTTTGTGTTTAATTATGTTTCCTATTCTCCTGAGGGCCGATTAAAGACACCCATACGATATTTTAGTTTAGGAATAAAAGGCTTATCTCTTCATTCAGGTGTGGTTTGTTTGGGGAGGAAAAATTAAAAATAAATAAATTATATAAATTACTTTAATTAAAGCTTACCATGGATTGCAAGAAATTAGTCCTTATTTAATAGAAAAATAGGCAACTGAAATGACAAGCTCACTCGAAATTTTCGAATAATTGCTCTCTAGAGCAGTTGTTAAATCCTAAAAATTAAAACCTGAGCATGCGTGTTCCGCTCTAGAGGAGTTCTGGAGCAAATAATCAAAAAAAAATCCATCATTTGAGTTGCCTATCTTCCAGAAACCAAACACGAACTCATTTCTACAATGGTATATTAGAAAATTTAGAAATATGAAGATATTCTTATAATAACATAAGCTAATTTACTCACCGTTTATGGATAAATGTCAGAAACATCCAACAAGGCAAAAGATATTCTGAATAATGGATGTGACTTTTTCTTCTTTCAAAAATATATTCTGCAAAATTAACAATCGTTATAGCTTACCAAAATAATTTTTTTTTTACATTTTATTATAAGCTATGATTATTATTTGATTTATTCATTACAACTATAATGCTTTAATCACTTTTATATTGAAAAAGGTAGACGATTGCTCAAATTCAGCAGAAAATAATAGAATTTAAAATCCAAATCACCTGTCTTCTTTCATTATGTGGATAGTTAAATATTCACACTTTAAGAGAGAGACTAAACTTTATGGACTTTAAGCCCAAATGAGGGAGTGTTATGCTAAGAACAGGTGGTAATTAGGTTTTTTTATTCTTGAAAGAGGGTATCAAATGCATATACATTAGTATATTAGAAATTTATTCATTATGTTGAAGCTTCAGAGGAATTAAGTTTAAGCTCATCAAAGACCATGTTCTATATAAATAGGCTATGACTTGTATTTAAGCATCTCCCGTTTGTAGATGTTTAAATATTGTTATATTTCAAAAAATAAATAAATATTAAATCACTGCTAAAGAAACTAATTGAATCAATAGCTTTGGAAAAGAACGAAATTGAATAGATCGAAACCAGAATAGTCTAGAGAAAAGAAGTCGTTTGTCTTCTAAAACGATCACACACACGGATAATTGTCCCCTCTGCGAAACATAAAGTTTTTCTTTCTATTAATTAATAGTGCAGAGGTAGAGGTTTCGCTGCATGTTCCATAAGGTTAGGTTCGTTTCCCGTCTTGAGGTACAAAAATTTATTTATATGATTTTGGCTACCAATTAATATAAATAAATAAATAAAGACGGAGACTAAATGGTCTTCAATGCAGAAAAAGAAGATATAATTTTTTCCCTCATTTATTTCCAATTACATCTAAAATTCAAAGCGGCGTTCCATAGACAAGAAATTTTATTGTTAGAAAGCGACAGTGAATAAATTCTTGCCTGGCTTATCAATAGAGACACAAAGCTTTTTTTTACAAACATAAATTACACTCGTGATCAAAAATCCAAATGGTTAGTCATTTACCATTCAGATTTTTGGACACAATTGAGATTAATTTTACGAATTTTATATTAATAAGACTTTTATTTAGAAAGGGTAAAGAAAGAGCGATCGACTTTTTTAAATAAAGAAATAAAACTAGCTGGATCGCTCTATCTTTTCCTTTACTACATAAAAATCTTCAGCTCTCTACCTCACCTAAATACAGACTTTTATTTTATTCTTTTTCGGCATCTGAGGCCATTAAGACTCCGTCCTCATTTATAAATTGATAGATATAATGTAAATACATTTTTGTCGTTTAGGATTGGTAGCGAACCATTGTGAAGCGAGTCTTCTACCTCTGTTCAAAGAAAAAGACAAATATTTTTTCCACTATTAATACTCAGATTTGATAACTATTGATTTCGAATTGTATTAAATGTTATAAAGGAAACTGGAACAGTAAGTAAGGAGCCCTTTATTCTCTTTTATACATAAACTTCCCCAAAGCAATAAATATCAGCCATAGATTTTTTTTTTGTACTTATATCAATTCTCTAATATAACTTTTTATATCTTTCTTTAATATGGTGATGCTTCTTTTGTTGTGCATAATATTCAAATAAATTTTAGAATAACTAAATTTATTAAGGCAAATCTTAATAGACCAATTAATCTCTTGATCATAAGTAACCATAAGCAAATCATCCCATTATATAATGAAATAATATGTTTATATTTCTTTAATAGAGTTTCTGTTCCTTAAAGTAAAAGTAAAGTGTAATCTAGGCAGCGGTTCACTTCCAAAAATAAGCTACAAAATTTATTTAAATTATTTTGGTTACGAATTTATTTAAATAAATACGGGCGGAATTTAAATAGCCTTAGATACCATAAAAAAATAATATAATAATAATAATTAATATGCTTGAACCTTTTATTATGAAAAATTTCGCCAATTTCTCTCTTTCCTCTTCGATTTCTCAGAGACCATTAATTATGTTAAGAGAGGCCCAATCATTTTTTTTTTCATTTTAAAATTAATCACCATATTGTTAACAATATTGTTGTTTAAAAATTAATTATTATTTATTAAAATTTTTCCCACTAAAAGGAATGGTGGATCTTTCTCTCTTGAATTTAATATAATCACTTGGTATTTTAATAAAATCTTTTCCCGTCCATTGGTGCAGAGGTCTCGCTTCGTAACAAAGGTCTGTGGTTCACTTCACGTCCTGAGCGACAAAAATGTATTTAAGTTATTTTGTCTACCTCCTAGTATAAATATATAAAGGCCTCGGATGACGAAAAAGACTTTTAAAAAAATCTTTAATTCAATTGTTTGACATTTCGTAATTCGTTTCAATTCAATATGAAAATTTTAAATTTGAGAAACGAATAACTCTTTTACTGTTACTTTATATATTTGATTATTTTCTTATTAGTGGGTGCTCTCGTTTTTTAATTAGATACACAAATTCCTTTAGTAAATTTAGTTCAACCGAAATTTTAAGGTTTGTGGCGCCTTAAAATTATACAATAAAACCCCAAATGTTATGGCCTGGCTTTTATATACTACTCCAATTGACGTCACCCTGGCTTTAGAGATGGTAATCACCAAACCTCCCTCTTTGAGAATCAAATAATCACAAATACAAATAGAAAAGTATTATCTTTCTTTGATCTCCTTGGATAAAGATATAATTTATTAGTTATTCAAATTAGAAAAAAATTTTATAATTAATTTTCGATGAAGGTTAAATGTTAATTAATAGATGATTGTTTTGTTTTTAAATGAGACTCGAAGATGATAAGAATCCTAAGAGCTTTAATTTTTAAAATGAAATTCTTAGGATCCAAAAACCAGGTTTAAATTAAAGGAAAATGATAAGCTTTCCCTAAAAGGCAATCCCTTTAGATGTTCAGAATGGGTCGATAAAGAATTAGAAGACTTCAAACTAAAGAAGAAATTGCGTGCAACATCCCTAAATAATGGACCATTAGGAAGCATGAAGCATGAAGAAAAGGGAGAGGGGCCTTGAGAAATCAGATGATTACATTTCGAAATTCTCTTTGATAGTATTATATATATATATATATCATTCATCTTTGGTTTCAAGGTTATCTGCATTGTTCAAATGTTCGTAAATTATTTTTTTTTTTACTTTTTGCGAATGCACAGTCCATTTAGAGTTTACAATTTATAAATATTTATATTGTAAATAAATAAATATCGATGGGTTCTGATGACCATCCATCCGAGGACTGGTTGACCTTGCTTGACCACAAAGATCTTGGTGGCTGTTGCTCTTTTTCATTAATATTCAAAATTTTCCATGCAAAAATGCAAAATTCACGCTACGCTAATATTTAAGATTATATTAAAGATATAAACAAAATTTAAAGAAGTATGTTTTATCTTTTTATCAAACAATTTAAATAATAATTCTTTTTTAGTCTTTTTCGGCCATTTGAGGCCATTTGGACTCCATTCTTATTTATTTAATTGGTAAACAATATAATATAAATAAATTTTTGTTGCTCAGGACGAGCGAGCCACTGTCCTTTGGTACGTGAGGCGAGACCTCTTGCTTTGCCCCTTTGACAGGGATAAATAGTAATTTAAGTGGATAAATTCATTTGCTTGCTGAAAGTTAGGCTACCAAAAAAGTTACTAGAAATTAACTGAGCATGCGTGTTTTGCTCTAAAGAAGTTCTGGAGCAATAAATCAAAAATTCTATCAGTGAGATGATCCATTGAGTTGCCTAACTTCTATCAAGTAAAAATGAACGAATTTATGCAAAAGTATAAAAAATTTTCAACTTACAAGAAAAAAATTAACTTTTCTCCAATCCCCCTTCTCACAAAAAATCATAAATATAGACACCTAATTAAAACTATTCAAAAGGGATGAGGCATTAAAATCAACAATGTCTCTCTAATAACGATAACGTCTTATTGAACATTCTGTTTATTTTAAGTTCTAATTATAGTTGTTTCGTATATTACTGAGCAAAAACTCTTTAATTTCATTAGGAAAGTTTTACAATATCATTTTTTATTTATCAAATTAATAATAATAATAATTTCTGATTAGAATTAGAGGAAACATAAAACCATTTTAGAAAATATTTTTCCTCTAAAGGATTTGAGACTAAAATTGCAGTTTCAATTTGAATTTTGTTTAAGAGCTGCTAAATTGATATAAAATATTAGTATGAGAAAGGATGGAGAAAGAGAATGATCCCATTAGTTCTCAGCCACCCCTTTCTTCCCTTGCAGGCTTCAGTTAATCTAAAGTGCTTTCTGTGTTTATTACCAAAGACGTACTCCGAGATAAATTTAATGAAGATCAATTTTAAAATATAATATTAGGAACAAAAATAAAAAAAGTACTAAAGGCCATTGGAAGATAAATTCCTTTTCATTTTTTTTAAACAATATTATTATTTCTTTTTTTTTTTTTTTTTTTTAAATTTTTTACGTAATATCAAATTTTTGATATATTTTATTAATTACATGCTACATAGTTTAATCAACCGGGTTTAAATTTTATATTATAATCTTAGAGCAATATACTGTATGAAGATTAATTTATACGGTGTCTTAATTGGATTATTATTATACTGACATTCTTTTCTTAGTGTTCATTTATATATTATATTATACGTGAATGTATGTATGTATGTGTGTCTGTAACGAAGAAACAGTTATTAGAGTTTTTACAATAAAAATTTCTGTAAAAATAAGTACGTCCCTTTCGCTTTGAACAGAGTTAAAGCTCTTGCTTCGTGTTCTAAGTGTAAGTTCAATTTCCAACCTGAGAGATAATTTACATAATAGCTACCAATTAATTTAAATAGATATGGACGAAGCCTGTATAGATGCCAAAAAATCTTAAGAAAAAAAAACATGGAATATAAAATAAAAAAAGTGAAATTTTGAATATGAGAATATTGTAAAAAATGAAAAATTTTAAACGCCATAGAAAAAATGTCACTACTCTCTCCTAAATACAAAAATTCTGGCTATGCTTCTAATTATAGGAAATGAATAGGCCTGAATTTTTCTGCATATATCGGAAAAATGCATGTATTATTTTAGAAATTCCACACATCATATCAAATCCGGAATTGTTTTTATATAATATTTTCGATTGAGTATCAATTTTTTTAATTTGTGACCAATCCCATTTCAATCCCTTCAGTAAAACTATCAGATTTATTGGATATGTATATATAAATGGCTGGATCAATTACAGAGAGAAGACGGGTAGGTGATTCAACTCTCAGAGGAGTAAGAGATTCTACAGG
>JAAAKE020156381.1:0-12339 GCA_010014785.2 Anisolabis maritima
TCGTTATGGTCTCAATCGACAGACTTAATTGTAATCTATATATCTATAGATTTAGGGTATAAAACATTAGTTTTAAGGGATTAAAAATATTTTTGGATTTTTATGACGAGGTGGGGAGACGATTATAGAGGGAACTGAAGAAGTAACAATCTTAGCTCATTCAAGATATCACTATTAGTTGACAATACAAGCAAAATGTTCTTTATATTCATATGATAACCTTTATTCGCCAATATCAATTATCTAATGGAAGTAAATTAATTTAGATTGTGAGCGTATTGTTGATATCGGATCCTGGGAGTCTAGCCCAGGATTTCGAACCTTTCCGGGGCATATGGCGGACTATCCTTTTGAAACAGAACCCCAACATCGGATAACATCAAAGCTGAAGATATCATATCGTATGATAAAAGTCAGCAAGAGTAAAATTAAGAAAACTTTTTATATTCAACAGCGCTTCTAGGTGAGTGGTCCACATCTGACCTGGCATCTTGGAAACTCTATGTTGAGTTTAGTAATTTCATTCTTTCAGACTAACTTTTAAGCTACGATCTGATAAAAGCTGAGCTTCTGAGCTTTGGTGTGATAGGGTGGCGGGGATTTTGTTTCACTTGGGTATCAGGCCATATGTCCCTGGCTGGAAATCCTGGGTTCAAACCCCAGGGAGCCTGTGCCCCGAAGAAATCACAAAGCTCCCAAAATGTGCTATCTAAATCTAATTTTGGAATAATTATAGAAAAACAATAACTTTTTCAAATGATGCATTGATGTTAAAATAAATTTTTTACCTGATGGAAAATCTAATCTACTCTCGTAATATCATCATCTAAAATGATCGGATTTTACTGATTGTTATATTTATGATATAAATGTTTATTTTTAAAAAACAAAATACAAAGAACCAAATATGCCTAAAACATCTTTTGTTACGAATTTAAAGTAAATTCATGTTGTGGTTTATATAACGATTTTTTTGGAGGGGATTTTGATATTATATATATATATATTTTTTTTGAAAAATGTCTCTCTTCTATTCGGAGAAAAATCCGTTAATCGCTTCATCCGACTGTCTGTCTATCCCGCTAGGGATTTGTACTTTCTGATAAAACCTTGAAATAAAATTTTAAACAGAAACTTGGAAAGATATTTACTTTTAAAAAGTAAAAATAAATTATTAGAACAATAATATTCAAAATAATCTTGCACGAGTTGTGTTTTTTTCGTTTCTTCTTCATTCACTGGACGGCGACCAGAAAAAAAGAGAAAAATAAAAAAAATATCTTTTATCATAGGACAGGCTGTTTCTTGTCCCCCTCTTTCCCTTTCTCCAACGGTGTGAAGAGAAATTGAATAAGTGAAAGAAATCAAAATTTGTTAAAATTTTATTTTTATATTATAGTTATTCTTTTAAAAAATAAAAAAAAATTTAAAGCTCAAATTCAGTGAATCTCCACAATAAAGCAACGATGGCGTAATCTCTTCCTCTCTGTCTGCTTGCTTGTTTGGACAAAATCCCTAAAGCGAGAGAGAAGGGAAAAAATCTTTTCAATTTTTTTTTTTTTTCTATGCATTTCTGATGAATCTGCATTTATTTTTGTTCTCTCTTTCTCTCTCTCTGGTTCTTGACTTTGTGCATATTTGAAATCGACGCTTTTTTTTGATCTTTTTTTTTTGATTTGACGACGACTCTTCATGATAAAAATAATAATCTATTCCCTTAGTTCTCAAGTTGATATTATTATAATAGATTATATATAAATAAATCTATGATTCTGTTTGTTGGGAATAAAAAAAAAACGAGGAATCGTCTTTGATATACCATGTTTTGTTTCATTTGCCCAAAATAAAATATTTAGTATTTAAACGGCCATGTTTATATAAATTAAATAGGATACATGATTTAAATAAATTTTTTAGATGTGAGTTGATAATTATGAATTGACTCCGCATGGATGTTGCTGGGCTCGATAAAGTCTCCCAAGTCGAAAGACCAAGAACGAAGTGAAGAAAATCTGCCACAAATAGTAGGCAAGGTCAAGAACATTTGAACATTGGATGGATGGCTGAGGAATGAGCATGAAAGACAGGGTATTATAGTCAACATATACAGAAAATGTGCGAAAAACCAATCATTAAAATCTTTAGGAATGGAGGAGTTAATTTTCGAAAATTTCGATTTCATAGCATTTATTTGTCTTTTGTAAAAAATTACAAAAATGAAGCACAGGATCAAAGTCCCTTGACCGACGGAAAAATGTGTGTTTAGTATTTTTTTTAAGTTGGCAAAAGTTACCCTACTACATCATAGTAAGAGTAAGACAGTATTTATTAAGGACAAATGTAATTTTCTTGTATTAAAGAAACATCCTTTCTAAAAAAGGATTTAGAGACACTGTACGAGTAACTGAAGACTAAGTATCATGACATGAGATTTTTATTTCCTCACAAGTGTCAGACTTTTTGGGATGGTCGTCTGATGTCCAGGGCTTTTGGTGTAAGTATCGGCAAAGAGATAAAGCAGATTGTTTGCAATGCAAGAAAACAGTGAGAGAGCAAAAGGGCCAATAGGAGGGAAATAAATGGCAGCCAGTCCTGAAAACGCTTAGCCCTTAACTTGTGTCATACATCACTCGGGGGAGAAACCTTTTGTTCCCTAAGGATAATAAACGTCCCATAGAATATAATAATATTTCGTTTTATTATAAATTGTTAATTATTATTATTATTATTTTTAAAGTAGCATCCATCCATTCAGAAAGGCTTCTTTTGTTTTCTAATTGTATCGTAGCTATTCATTATTTATTTTAATCACCAAAGAAAATAATTTGCATTTCGATTATTAAATTTTTGGGAAGAAAGAAGAAAGAAAATTGATTTTCTTAATGCATTTATAACGCTTATATTCATTCATTTTGTACTTGCCTCAGATGGGATCTCCTCCTCTTTTTATGTTAGACAAATGCTAGAGACTTCTCTATTCCTTTTTTTTTTATAGAAAATTTTATTATGGTATTCTCTCCGCCTCTATTTAATGGATAAATACGAAGTTTTAAATATTAATTAACTACTAGATCAAGAGATGACATCCCCAACAATCATTAATTTTATGATTGATTAAAAGTTAGGATTTGGAAGTCTACTATTTATGTAGTTGGATGGAGTTAGGAAGATTTTTATATTTCATTTTCAGATTCACGGTATCTCTTTGTTAAACTTTACCAATTGGTATAAATAAATAGTCTAATTCTAAATGGCCTCAGATACCGAAAAGACTTTAAAAAAAAAACTTTTTGTAAGAATATGTTTAGTTTTTTATAATTTCGGCATTGATAGCCAATTGATATAGAGATAACAAGTTAGGGTTAGGCTCTAGGAAAGATGGCTAAGGCCACTGGGGGGAGTCGAGCACAAAAAACTTGAGTCCGGTAGGTAGGCCTATACACTCCTTTAAGTATCGTGAAATTTGGTGGATACGATCACCTGAAGAAGGGATAACTTACAAATTTGATGAGATCAAAAAGGATATAAAAACTGATTTTGGCTGCCCCTGCCCTTTCTATGTCACTGTTTACTGCCGAAGAATAAAAAAATTATTTTATACTCTGCTCAGAATTTCTTCAAATTCTTAGAAGAAATATAAAAATTCATTCAAATATTTTCCCTTTTTTTTATTTATTCCAAAATTTACTTTTTGTTTTGTGTACTAAATTGCATTGACCTTATAATACTCTGAAACCTAATAAACATGGAATAACCTAATTTAATATATAATAATAAAGAATTATTAAGAAGTGTGAGCTGGTCGTTGTACCAATAAACACGAAATAGCTTTATATAGTCCATTCAATAGCTCATTTCTCACGCTTAATAATACAGTAAATACAATAAAAATATTTAGTTAAATTCATTCTATAAATTTTTTTTTTACCTTTAACAATAAAACCATAAAAAGAGCTTTTATGGAAAAAAAAAAGA
This sequence comes from Anisolabis maritima, assembly GCA_010014785.2. NCBI lineage: Eukaryota > Metazoa > Arthropoda > Insecta > Dermaptera > Anisolabididae > Anisolabis > Anisolabis maritima. The sequence goes on from JAAAKE020156381.1 coordinate 3,976, forward strand.
AAAAACTAGGCCAGTAGGGAATTGAAATTAGTTTTACCTAGCAGATAACTTATAAGGGAAAAAAAGCGACTTTCATTCTCGTTTTATTCGTCAGAGATCATTAAGTTCTTTGATAGAAACCTCCATCTTTGTTAGAACACAAGTTGATCTGTGTGCATTCATTTGATGGGGAAAGTCACTAAATAAGGTTCTAACGAAGGATCGAATCGTTAAGATAAGATCCCTTTAAACAAAGCCCCCATCGACCATTTCTGATGACCATAACCATTTCTATATTAGGCCATTAGGACATGGGCATTTTTCTTGTTGGTTTAGGTTAGATTTAAATCAACGATCGACTTAAACAATTGCGAAGAGACATTTGGTGCTTCTTATTTGAGAGAAATTTCTACATTCCTACTCCTTCACAGGCGGAGACATTAATGAAAAGTTTGGATAATTTTTTGCAACATACTGTTCAACTATGGATGTCGAAATCCAAAGCTTAATCTCTTGCACTGATCTTGCCACATTTTGGCAACCGAAATAGAGAAGGGCAAGCAAGGTGTAGAATGTTGTAGACATTTTCGATTTTTAAAAATATATAACTAATATAAAACAATTCCGTTGTTTATGCGTTACCTAAGTATTTTAACAGGAAGAGTTCAAGAGGAATAAAACCAATTTTTTTTTCAACACCTTACTTTTATGCAGACATTTCGGTCACTCTACAGCAACCATTCTCAGTGCAGATAGAAGATTATTTTGGGAGATAAATAAAATAATATAAATCATCCCGTTCAACTTTTTTGTGCAATGAATTTAAGTGAGGTGAATTAGATGATAACGCACACTAAATCAAATCAACTATTATTTTTTGATAATTTTCGTATATTTTGGACTGGTTCAGCTATGAAATTCAATTTGCAAAAATAAAGAAAACGAATTTATGTGGGGTACCTGTTTTTCAATAAATTTTTTTTTCGTTAGCACATTTATGAGGGAATAGCTATAAAATAACTTTATTCTGGAGTAACCATGAATTACCCGGTACCTGGCTGGAGATTTCTTCTGCTTCTATAAGTCGATTTTGTTTACCCTCAACTCAATTGTTTTTTATTTAAGTCTATCTTGAATTTCGGTGATAAGACAAGAAAGGAAAATAAATATTTTAGTAATAAATAAAAATCCTAGAAATTTCGTGAAAAATCATCTAACTTTAAATGATGACCAATGGGATGAAATGGAATCTCGTTGCTCTCACTCTATAATACAATATATAAGAGTATAAAATGTAAATATACTTATGCGAAGACGAGGGATTTGGAAATTATATAAATTGTGATATGTATTTAACAATGTTTGCATATAGGAATAATAATAATGAAAGGGAGACAGAGAGAGAACATGATTGGGCTTGTTTCTAGTTTAATGGTTCATTTAATAACATGATTGATTGTTGGGAAAATCCCCTCCTCCCATGCATTGTGTCAATTATGAAAATGAGTTTGGAATATATGAAGTAAAAATCATATCATACGTATATTTTGATAGAAAATGTAAATTTGATATGAATTTTAATTCGGGTATCAAATTTTATTTTTTATACTCGCTTCAAATTATATTTTTCTGTTCAAATAATTAAAATTTAAAAACGACATGGCACGAGGCTTTCCTATAACAACACCAGTTAAAGGTCAACATTAACTTTTATCAAAACTGAAACCAACTGGAGATAGACCAGACCAACGCAAAAGGGGAATTCATTTGAGGTTCAAGTCACACAGAAATTTGTTCTAATAATTTATTAAATATCTTTTGCGCTTTAGCATTTCTAATTTAAATTTAAATTTAAAATTTAAAAAGTTTAAAAATTTATTTCTGATTATGATCTTTTTTTTTAGGTAAATGAGTAAATTCTGGCATAAATTATTATTATTGTAAGATGTTTAGAAATATTTTTTTTTTTTTAATTAATCTTAAAAATGTGACATTTTTTTTATGTTAAACGAAAAAATTGTAAAATTCACAATTTCGACGGCCATTTTTGTTGTCATGGGCCGATTTGTACTCTATTTGTGATGCTTTTTCCAATATGAAGTCAAAATTTAAAAATTTGAAGAAAAAAAAATTGTTAACTTGGAGGATGAGCCGGTTGTTATCAAAAGTTGTTGTTCCTTATTTCCTGATATGAAACATCCTTTGTCGCATTAAAGGTAAGTCCCGTGTACGTATGGTTCTTTAATAAAATCCTTTCAAAATGACTAAAGGGGACAAGTATATTGTTTAACCTTTCTAAGAGCTCTTGCGTAATGATCTAAGAGTCCGTGGTTCGTTTCTCATTCTGAGCTATGAAATTATAATGTTTATCAATTAATTTAAATACACATGGAAGGAAAAGCTCAGATGCTTAAAAAGGCTTAAAAAATCCTACTAGGGGGTTTATTATGTCCAAGTGTTGATATGAGTGATTTTTTTATTATTTTAAAAATTTTATTTGACTAAATAAAAATATTAAAAGTTTTTTAATAAATACTAATCAACACCTTTGGACATAAGAAACTCCAGAAGTTTATACAATTGCATTCAAGATGGAAAGTTTTAATAACTTCCTCTCCCGCCTTTCTTCTTGTCTAGCTCCATAACTAAAAATTTTTAATTTAGAAACAATATTCCATGAACAGTTTTCTTTGGTTTTAGAGTCGACTCTAAGTCCTTGGATTTTTTTCCTTTTAATTGTTGAAGATTCCAAACAAACATTTTTCTCCTTTTTGCGTCAATAAAGCCTAATTACTTTTGGGGATTGAAATAAGGGCAGAGAGACGTATAATGACTGAAGATATAATTTATTTATTTTCATGAATGTGATTATTATTGTGGCTGGTCTTGGCTTATGTGCTGTTATTAACGATAGGATCGTGATAAACCCTCGGAAGAGAGAGGAAATGGCGGTTTTCGCATATGTCGGTCGGTGGCGGCTTTGATTGGAAGCAGAGATGGGCGCTAGCCTCTCTCCTTAACGACATAACTTGGTGGCCGATGTCCCCTCCACCATTAGCAAAGAGTGGATTGGTCCAGATGCTCATTAGGGGGACGACCGGGTAACGAGCATCTCTCGTCCCTCCAATTGTGTGCTGCTACTGCTGTTGCTGCCCTTTTGTTCTACTCTCTCCAGGGGGGACCCCAATCGATTCTCTCTCTCTATTTGTGTTAAAGCGTTAACCTAAGATATTTCCCCTTATATTAATATTATATTTATATTTATTTACTAAAAGTGACGGTCACCTGGCTAGAGAGGCGATCAGATAGATGAATTTTTAAGACTTGTATATAAATAAGGTCAGCAGCTGCAAAGCGAGCTTTTATCTAGCCTCTTCGAATGATAGGGTATATTTAACTGCGTTTTTATTTGAAAAACGTTATAATTTATTTTACTATATTTTTAAGATCACGTCCCTTTTTCTCTCTTTCTCTTTCTGTACACAACTTTGGACTTAACGTAACCAAGACAATAAAATGAAATGGTGTTTGTTGGTCTGAGGTTCTCCACGTCCTTTAGATAAAAAAAACTGCTAATAAATAGGTCGCTACCATCATGATATTAAATAAATAAATTTCACCCGCCTGCTTAGTTTTTATTAAAAATTTAATGCCTGTCCAGGAGAGTAGTGTTAATGTCTATATTGCCTCTGATCAAAAAATTTATTATTGAAATTATTAAATGAAATATTTCTTTTTTATTTCGTTTCAGGTAAGTGTTCTCCATGTCTAGCGATTCACTCACTCACGAGGAATTAAAATGTAAGTTTTGATTAAAAACTTATCATATATTATCCATCATAATTTTATTTAAATGAGTAGTCCAGCTTCAAAACTCGTTACTTTTTTGTTTGTGATAAATGAGTGAATTCTGTCACAAAAGATCCATTCTGTCTGGAACCCTGAAATTTTTTAAAAATATCTCACATTTTCATATGACATGACGTTATTCCAAATTTTTAAACGGTCTTTATAGCTGCAAGAAACGTGTCTCGCCTTTATATCAATTTAACCATTTTTTTTACTTTCTCGTCTACGTAATATAGGGAAAGTATTGTAATCGTCCACAAATGCGATCTCGAGATTATGATTGTTTTTGACGTTTTGGACATCCCCGAAAACACCATTTTTCGAATTATGTCTATGTTCGTTAACATGAAAACACAAAAAGAGGTGAGGAGGGGGGGGGGGGAGAGGATATTAATATTAAAAATTCACACAAAACCATAAGGATTATCTTATAAATATCTTGAATCTCTTTAGAAAGTATGTAGAATTTAACGGGTTTTGCCTCCCTAAAAGCGTATTTAAGATGAACGTAATGAATTCAGGGTTATCCATAATTTGAAAGCCATTTTTTCTTAAAATAAGGAGTTTTTCAAATGGAGTCCTCAAATATCCAAACGATGCTTAATCATTCTACTTCTTCAACGACAATAAGCGTTACAAATTTTATGTTTACTCTTAAATAAATTAAATAATCAAATATCGTCCAATTAATTTCAAATTTAATTAATCCTTTAACGTTTAAATATTGCTTCTAGTGCAGAAATAAACTTTACGTCCAATATTTAATAATTTATTATATTTGGAGATTCCATTTATTGATTAATTCCTCCCTTTTACCGCTAGAGTGAGTGAGTGAGTGTCCTCCTCAAATGTCAACTGCCTGTCAAAAGAATTTTACATTTTATTATACTTGTGAGTTGTTTAATAAAAAATAAAAAAAAAAAAAAAAAAGGAGGAATTAAATTGTTCAGTGAGAGAGGGAGAGGGAATGGCAGTGACCTCACTGGGTCACGGTCACTCCCCACCCTCAGCCCCTAGAGCAATTTCTATTTATTTTTTTAACTCAATCGATTCACACAAACATACAAAACATTTTTATCGTATTGCATTATATAATAGAGTAATAGGTTGGCGTATTTATATAATAACAATAATATAATAGAAATTCATAATTGTAAGGTGATCATAAATTATTTGAAACGTTGTCAGTATTGAATTATAGTTTCAAAAGCGACAAAAAATAAAATATTTAAAATAAATAAAAATGGTTCTCCAATTCTTTCGGATGGATAACGTAATATCCGATTCAGTAAATTCTATAGTCTTTAATTCTTTTTTTACTTTCTCATATACACAGAATAGTAATTGTCCAAAATTTCGATCTCGAGATTTCTATTGTTCTTTACGTTTTGGACATCCCTGTATCCGAAAATTCCATTTTTCGAATTTTGTCTGTGTGGTGTTCTTTAACACTTTAACTCGATACACTTAATATATACATCAACCAATTTTTACATGCGTGTAAAATCATAGATCTCTCATTTCAGCGGATGTGACATTTTACTTGAAACATTTTCCTCAAAATCGTTGTAACTCAGATATATTTGTATACAAGAAAGTCGAGGGGTGGCCACTCCCGATTTGTTTAAGAATAACTCGAATGTTGACCTGCTTGAAATTATCTTTTATATAATAAAAATTAAAACGTAATACTCTAAGCATTTGACTATGGAATGAATTAATAATACGTATTTAAGTTAGAAAATAGTAGAAATTATTATAAAAATTTTTAAAATCTATAATCTCAATTAAATGTTCTAATGTTCTTTCATGTCAAAATTGGAATTGCAGGCTGTCCCTTCATGTTTTTCAAAAGATAATATTTTAACCAGTGACTTATTCATGGGGACTCATGGTATCTGGACTCAACCCCCTCAAATTCGCAAAGTCAATTTTAACAAAATCACAATGAAATTTGTTGTGCTATTGATAAAAAATTTGATAAATTTTATGCCATGATTGTGCATTATAGCAACATTTTTTTATCCCAGCACAACTCTGATCAATATCTGATTCCTCAATAATTATTAAAGTTATAAATGTGAATCGGTCCCCTTTGGTTTCTTAGAAAACTCAGCTCAATTATTTTTCATTATTGTTCTAGGGAAATATTACATACCATTATGGCTGTATTATTATTACTGACAATAGGTTGATAGATTAGGCTAAGTGGGCGTATTATGAACAGGGGATTGTCTTCACTAGTGAGTATAGCCATTTCGATTTGTGCAAGTAAGAGTAAAAGTAATTTGTGGATTCTGTTGCAGCTCGTAACTCACTCATCAGAGCTTGGTTTGTTCACAGTTTGACTCCCTAATATATCCATTAAGAAGTTCTAGATCTGTTTCAATGCTCACTCGGCTGGCTAATTTCAACCAAATTCACATTGTTAAAAATAAGTGTCTAGATTTTCACTCTTTGCCTTAATAGACGGACCCTAGTTACTTAAAGATGAGATAAGTGTCTCTCTTAAGATCACAATCAGCGAGTCACAAATTTTCCGATTAATTACATCAGATCGTACCACGCATGCTCAGATGTTAATTTCTAGAGATATAATATTTAATAATCACTCATATGCGATTGGCTACCTAAGATAAGGAAAGCTGAGTGCTATCGCACCCGATTTTTTAGGTCAGGCCGCCTATATAGCTGTTCAATGTACAGCCAACTTGAATTTATTTTCTTTAATAAATGAGCATTTCATATGACTCGACAGCCAAATTAATCAAAGTTGTTGGAATGGTTTAAGAGAATTCACAACCTAAAAACGTATGAGAGTAAAGTGAGCCTCAGACAATACATTTCAAAGGTGATCTAATAAATAATTGATATATGAATTTTAATTAAATCGTTAGAGCGAATTTTGAGAAAATCAAACAAAACCAAAAAAGTACATCAGTAAAAAACTAGTACTCTTTGGCCGATTTTATTGAAAAGCTTCGAGGAGCATGCAACTAGGGTCTCTAGCTGATATATAAATCCGCCTAGTACGTTATTTTCTTTTTGAGAATCTTGTTCAAAGAGAGACCATTTTACGAAATGTATATTTTTAAACTTAGGAGACCTCAAAACGTGTATTTCTGTTGAAATCTTGACATCAATTTTTTTTTGCAATCGCACTACTCTCTCACTATATTATATATATAGGTAAGAGAAGGTAAAAACGAACAATTTATGCACCCATTGTAATGAGGGTAGGAATTTTGAGAAAAGAGGGGAAGTCAGTCTGTAGGGTAGCCTTTATGGAAATAAAACTCCCAATATGTAGAGTTCATATATTGGGAGTTTTATTATCCTCTGGTGAATAATAATATATTATCAAAGGTGTCTAGGTTTTCATAAATTTACTCCAAAATAAGATTCACCGAGGAAGACTGGCAGCATTAGAATTTGAAATCAGAGATTTGAGAGAAAAATATAAATAAAATACACTTATATATTTTCTTTTTTTATTGGAGTGAAAAGGCCTCAATTTCCCTACCTAAAAATATCTATAGCCCAGGTGAGTATAAAATAATTTATATAAATATGGACGGAATCTAAATGGCCTCTGATGCCAAAAAAAAGCATGTGTTCTCCATCTTTAACGAAATTCCTCCATCTCATCGTTATCTGGTTGTAAGTAAAAATTATAAAACGAATATAAAATTAGACAAATTCAAGTTCTAATAATGTTTGTTTGAAGATTTCTTCTTTTTTTTTATCTAGAAAAATACAACCAATAGAGAGAAAGAGCAGCTCTTAGAATAATGGATATTTTATTGATTTTCCATTTATCAAAGAATACCATAATACAAATAAAAACAAAGAATATAAAAATGTTTTAAATTTATTCTATTAAAACTTTTTCAGTTCAAGATTTTTCCTGACAAACGGGATATTATTAAACATTAAGAGAATTATTTATTACTCCCCATGCTTTTGTATTATGTTCGATTTAGGAAAGGTACAACTGTCATTGGCTTTAATTAGCTACAACTCTACCAGCATATGCACGGTATTTCCAAAATAATCTAATCAAACCTTCCCTAATATTCAGGGTAAAAATAAATTTCACTGTGACCTTTGAAACAACGCTTTTCAATTTGTCATCTCCGGCGACAAATATTTTTCTAACCTAACATCCTTAAATTTTTAAGTTATTTAATTAATAAATGAAAAAAAAACTTTTACCAAGCATAAATATAAAATACTATGTTCAAAGTATTGATAGATTTTTTTGGCATTTAGACTTCGTTCATATTTATTTAAATTAATGGGTACCTAATAAAATTTAAATAAATTTTCTCGTTCAAAACAGAAAGCGGACTATTGATCTATAAATGATGAAGCAAGAGCTTTGCTACTAAGTGACAGAGTTATTGTCTAATATTAAGTATCTATGGATATGTGCAAAGTGAGGAAGTCAGCCAGTAGGGTAGCCTCTATCGAAATAAAACTCCCAAAATATGAAACGTTTCGGCTTTAATTATATAATGCCATCATCAGTCATTA
>JAAAKE020156436.1:0-12335 GCA_010014785.2 Anisolabis maritima
CTCTTCTCCTTTACTAAAAATTCCTAGAAAAAAAAGATAGAAATTTTTATTTAAAAATATAAAAATAATTTTTATTTAATGTCTAATTTATTTTAAAAAAAATTTCTATTAATAATTTTATAGAAATAAAATATTCATTTTATTATATATATGTATCCTTATATACTGTATATATATATATGTACAGAGTATATAAAGATACATATATATATAGAGTATATAAGGAGAAATCGATAAGTATCTTGAATTATTTAGGGCTTTTTTATTTCTTAAAACTTTCTTTTTAATGACGTCTTTTTCCTTGAAATTTTAATTTATTAATTAAAAAATCTTCTATAATTAATATTTGTTTATTTTCAGAAAATACTTTTATATTATTATATTCATTTAAGGAATTAATTATTTAAATTTGCTCACTGTAAATGAATAATTATTCTTTTTTTTATTTTAATTGGTATTCTTGATTTTGATTATTGCGCGATAGTCAATTCAAACCTAACCTAACTTATTAATTGTCATTTCATATTTTTTTTCTAGCGAGTGAAAATGTTCTGAATTAAAAGGAAATGTTTTAAAAAGCGATGGGGCAGGGACAGAGCGCTGAGAAACTTCCTGTAGCAGTGGAATGTGTTCAGGATGAATTTTTGAGACAAGCAAGAATTTTGACAGAAATCGCAGGACTCACGTATCAGGATTTTCAAAAGAGTATTGATGAATTAAATAAATTGTAAGTACGCTATTATAATTAAAGTCAAAACATATTATCAATATTAAAATTTGATATCTATTTGGTTTATTTCATTTAATTTAATTTATTAAAACAAAAGAAAACAAATCAACTTCAAATACTTTTAAATAGTGTAAGAATCCCTAAAACATTTATTTAGTTATTCAAATGAATTTTTAGATCTCAGAATTGCATAGATAGTAATGGCAAACGTTTGGTGTTCGCTATTAAGAAAGGAACCGATTCTACGATCTTATGGAAAGGAACTGTTCGAATTGCTTGTGTCAAAATTGACCCAGTTTCCAGAAAAGTGGACAATTATCGTTTATTGAATCTCGGAGAGTTTCTAAAAGTAATATTTATTAATTCTAAAAAAATATTGTTTATAAGGATATTTTTCTAAAGTTTTTTTTGCAGGTGTGTAAAACCTTTCAGTGCCAATTGAATGTAAAAGAGCAAAGTCAGGAAGTGAGCTCAAGGATGACAGCTTCTGAAATTATGGACCAAATTGAAATTTCAAATGCTGCAGATTTATCTAGAGTAGGAGACAATTTAATTGAATGTTGCATTTGTTTAGAACGTAAACCAGAAGTGACTTTGCCTTGCGCTCATAGCTATTGCCTGCCCTGTATAGAGCAATGGTAAGCTGATTACAAGTAAATAAGGCCTTTCTCTATATATAGATTGTTAATCTATAGCTGAAGAAAGTGATGTTGAAAGTGGAGTAACAAAAAATTTTTTTTCTATCGATTTGAACTTAACCAAGAACGAAATATCACCGAAGAAGGGCAGAATAAAAAAGAAATGGTAGCTCCTATTCTTTTTTTTTTCTCCTTCAACAATATCTAGTTTCTTTAAATTGTTTTAATATAAAAATTTAAAATTAAAAACATAAACGCCCGGTTGATTCTAAACACAAAAAATTATAAACTAGTAAAATTGTATAAGTATATTTTATGATAGAATTACCCAGTTATTTATTTTATGTTCAGGTATAACTAAGGGTCTCGCAAAATATTCTGTCTGTCTGTGCGTGAACAAGATTTTTCAAAAACGAAAAACCGTTCAGTTAAAACTTTATATTTAAGCTGGCTTTCCTCGCTTGCACCTCAAAGCTTTTGAATAAAATCAGCCAAAGGGTACTTACTAATATTTTACTCATGCACTATATTTTCGATTTTTTCAAAATTCGCTCTATTTTTATTAAAATTCATAAAACAATTATTTATTAGATGATCTTTGAAATGTATTAATCCTTATCCCCCCTCCTACTCCAAAATTGTTTGGAGCCCATTTTACTCTTGTACGTTTTTAGGTTTTTTGTGATTTTCTCTTCATTGCCTTGGTAACAAAATATAAATATTTTTAATTCCTATTTGATAATAAACAAGATTTGCCAATTTAATTAATTTAATTTTTTTATATAATAGTGATCCCCCCCCCCCCCTCCGTCACCGAAAGCTTAGGGACATTAGCCATATTGACATTATAAATATTGATAACCTTAAAAGCCAAAGGGCGTTTGTTCGGATCCCAGGCAGTCCGATGAAAATTTATTTAAATAAATATGCCTGGATTACATATTTCGTAATGAATATATCGTTCAAATTCTATATGTCCTCAGAGGTTGTTTACCTTTTATATAAAGGTCAGGTAATCAATTTAACAATTGAATTAAAATTTTTTCAAGAATGACCCTAGATGGTTGAATCCAAAGAAAAAATAGCCAATGTTGATCTATATATAATAATAATAATAATAATAATAATAATATGAATGTAAAATAAATAAATTCTAAAGACTTATGTCCCCTAAAAAATGGCACAGAAGGGATGTTTTATAAAAAGAAATTCTCAAAATACCTGAGTTGATCTGTTTTATTTAGCATAATTTCTCTAGTATTTATATCTATATTTTTCTTTTCAGGAATGTAAACAATAAAACTTGTCCAATTTGCCGGGAGGAATTGAACAGCACCGACGATACTTGGGTTCTCTCTGAAGTGCCTGGAAGTCAGGAGATTAATGATGAAATTTTCACATCTTTAATGGAGCTCTCACAACAGAGAAATCCTTAAAATTTAATACCAAGAAAAAAAATTCCTATTAGATATTAGATAAGATTTTCAAAAAAAAAAAAAAAAAAAAAAAAAAAAAAAAAAATTATTCCAAATCAAAAATTAATTTTTGATAAAGCTAAAAAAAATTCTTTCCCAATCATTAATAATTGACATAATAAAATAAAACAATGAATAAATGAAATTAGATAAATATATTTATATGCTAAATGCTTATAGTGTTAACAAAGAATATTTATCTAGTGCAGGAACATAATTTGTTAACTGACTATGCTAATAAGGACCAGGACCGTCTTTTGTTGGCATACGTCATACCTCCCAAATATTCCAGATAGGCCATTGACTAGGAGACGGTCGATCACGTGGATTTTTATATATATTCTTTGCTTCTGTCACTTGTTTGATTGGGAAATCATTATTGTCATTAGAGTGAATTCCAAATTAAATGAGTTACACCCGTGTCATGTTTGATTTCTCTTTCAACATATGAAATGAAATAAACTATTTGTCACTGGTGTGACCATTCCATGAGGAATTATTAAAATTAATTTTTTTCGTTATTTAATAAAATTAAGGGTTTAAACGATTGAAATCAAATCAAATATTATTATTATTATGAATATGAAATGTACAGTACAAAATTTCAATATTTATATGATGTTTGGAGAGTTTGCTTTTTTTTTACATCCACATTTAATTGTAGTGAACACTTTGTTGTAGTTTTTTATTTTGTTGGGTTTTTTCTCTTGTTAAATTACTGTGATAACAAATTATATAATGTTGATATATTGAATATATATATATATACAAATATAGGTACATATTTACATTTGTTTAATATAAGTTTTTATTGAAAACAAAAAACCAGAAAGAATTAAAAAAATTCTCAGAAGTTCTTCTTGAAGTTGAAATTAAAATAAGGATCGGCAGCCTATTAAAAATATTTTTTTTTTAACAAAAACTTGTTCTTTTATCTTTGTCCACTAAGAGGCGCAAATAGTCCTCTGTATATTAAAACAGTCGAGCAATGATTTATACTTTTAATACAGCGCAAAATGGAAAACTAGCTAAATAAAAAGACGGACCACATGAAACTTTTGACTTGACTGAGATTTAAATTAAGATCTGTAGCACGAATCATATAACTGTGCCTGTCTCGTGGACGGCAAATTCTTTTTTTTTTTTTAATAAAGGGCACAGCTGGTCGATTTAGTACCGTCGCCATATCTTCTATTTGTTTATATCTTCATGAAAAGAGAAATACTCCAACTAACTTCAAAAAAAAAATTGTTTTTATTTTTTTTACAACAATCGTTTGGCTTAAAATAAAAAGTGTTAAAAATACCAAAATTGCGTTTATTCTATCTAAAATATCCAATTCGAAATATTTGGTAATATTGAAATTGATAGCAACTTACAAAAAAATTTATTTTTCATAATTAAAAAAAAAAAAAAGAAATAACAAATTTGAAGTTCACATTTTATATCTCAAACTAACTTTAAAACTATTAATTTTAGCGATTAATTAAACAAAATTGATATTCCTTATTTTGAAAAACTTTGTTATATATATTTATATATAACCTCTTATTAAAATCTATATATGATCACCTTTGAGAAATTCTCTGCACATTGAAAAAAATCCATCACATAGTTCCGGGGTCCATTTTTACAGTCTTTGTCTTATATAAACACAGATAAATCAACGTAGGCATTGGTCTGCTGAAAAGGTTGCCGATCCCTCCATCAAAGCAAGAACATTCCAAGACCGTTTAGACGAATTTCTGGAAATATGGAAATGGAATGCTTCTAGCTTTTGAATTAAACTAAAATATATCTTTAAAACAAAGAGTAGACTTTTTGTTATTTTTTTTATCTTGTATAAAATTATGAAAAAAGGATAAAATTATTAAATTTTACCTTCTTCCTTTCCCAATTGTATATGTTACTAATTTATTATTGTTTAATCTTTATCTGATTTATTAAATAATAACTTATAAAAAAGCACACTTTTATTATGTGATTCTTTTGAATACAATCCTTCCTCCCCCTTTAACTATCAAGCAGCAATAGCAATATTTTTTCCTGATCACATTCATTTAACAAAAGATAAATTAGTTCTAACAGATAAATTAATCAAAAAGATATTACAATAATAATTTTGTTTGTGTAGAGTTTCACCCTTCAGTTTCGACAATGATATATATAATATAACTATATCATCATTGTTTGAATGAATTCTTAAAAGTAAAAGTATTTAGAAAATTTTTTTGCCTTTTACCTGTAACAAATTTTATGAGCTAAATGAGATGTGATCTGAGAGCTTTTCTTCTTCTTTACATATATCATCTTGATATGTATTATATTCTTAAATGTTTTTTGAGAGAAGAATTGTCAAAAAAACTTCACATATATCGTATTGAAACCCTTTTTCAAAAACTGTGAGTTCGCATATGACAACTAATCTGGGAGCGTAGGGTAAATTCTTTTTTACATATATCACATTGATATGGTTTGTCGTCTAAATGAAGTTTTATATGATCTTTGAGTCCAGAGTTGTCAGAAAATTTTTTTTCACAAATACCACAATGATAAGGTTTCTCGCCAGTGTGAGTTCGTAAATGACTATGAACTGTATGGGAATTAGAAAAATGTTTCTTACATATGTGGCATTGAAAAGGTTTCTCGCCAGTGTGTGTTCGCACATGTTTTTTGAGGTCACTAAATTGAGCAAATTGTTTTCCACATATATGACATTGAGTAGGTTTATATCCAGTGTGGAGTCGCAAATGAGCTGTGAGGTGGGAATGTCTAATGAATTTTTTCATGCAGATATTACACTGATAGGGTTTATCTCCTGTGTGGATTCGCATATGAATTTTGAGATAAGGGGCTCCATTAAATCTTTTCTTGCATATATCACATTCATGAGTTTTTTCGCCTGTATGCGTTCTAAAATGGGATGTGAGCTGAGTTTTTTGAGCAAATTTCTTCAAACATACAAAGCACTGATACGGTTTGTCGTCTGTGTGAATTCGCAAATGGACTGTGAGGTCGTACTTTTCAGTGAAATGTTTCTTACATATATCACATTGAAAAGGTTTCACGTCAGAATGGCTCTTTCGATAATGACGTCCGAGGCTAGAGTCATAATAATATTCCTTTTGACATATGTCACATTGATATCTGTGTCCTTGATGGGTTTGCAGGTGTGATTGGAGATGGGAATTACAAGTGAATTGTTTGTTACAAATTTCACATCGATGAATTTTCTTGCTTACATTTGGGACTTTGATGTCAATTTGAGAATCTTGTTTTTCTGTTTGATAGTCTTTCTTACTTTTCTGGATTTGACAGTCTTTCTTACTTTTCTCATTTTGACAGTCTTTCTTATTTGTCTCTTTTTGAAAATTTTTCTTATTTTTCTCTTTTTGAGGGTTTTGTTTCCTTTTCTCTTCTTGACAGTATTTCTTATTTTTCTCTTTTTGGTTTGGTTCTTCTTTGTTGGTTTTCACTTTCTGACAATCTTTGACGCTTTTCTCTTTTTGACAGTCTTTGTTGGTTTTCACTTTTCGACAGTCTTTGCTGGCTTTCACACTTGGGCAGTTTTTGCTAATTTTCACTTTTTGATAGTCTTTGATGCTTTTCTCAAACTTTTTAGGTTCTTTATTTTTTTGAATGTTTCCGGCTTTCAACGGCTGCAATTTCCTCTTTACTAAAAAATAAAATAAAAATAAATTTAATAAATTAAAATATTTATTTTGGTGATATTCTAGTAAATCAAGAGAGTTAGAGAGAGGCAGGAAAATAGGTGGATTCTTGTAGCAGACTTGTGATCGGCTGGAGTATTGGTGGAAGTAGTTTTTGCAGATCTGGATTCGTGATAATCTTTTTACAAGTAAAGTGACAAGAGAATAATTACCTTTTGATTTTTGAAGTTCATATTTTATTTTATCAATGGAATTGATATTTTGTGAACTACATTTTATGGCATGTTTTCGAAGAAAATATTCATTTATGTAATTAGTCTTGCAAAAAACGCATGGAAGGACAGGACCTGAAAAAAAAAAACAAAATTTATAATTAATACTAGTCAATAGGGATTAACTCTATAAATCTCTTCACGTGTTTCATTTTAATTAAATTGAATAGAAGAGATTTGGTGGCTATTAGAAACAGTTATTAATTGGGAGAAGGGCAGGTTCAGCCAAAATAAAAGCCTTTATTTGATTATCGATTTCTGAGACTTTTCGAGATAACGGCTGCAATTTCTTTACTAAAAAATAAAATAAAAATAAATTTAATAAATTAAAATATTTATTTTGGTGATATTCTAGTAAATCAAGAGAGTTAGAGAGAGGCAGGAAAATAGATGGATTCTTGTAGCAGACTTGTGATCGGCTGGAGTATAAATAATAATTACAGTACTAGTAATTATTAAATAATAAATTATATATATATATAATTAATGCATTCGCTCGTTCATCCCTGAAACAGAATACCATCAAATGTATTGCTCAGGCTCTCACAATCGGTCTGGAAATTAATGGCCTTATCTCCAAGCATTTTAATAAAGCATTTTTCTATCACTAATCTTTTTCCTGTTGTTCTCTTTTGCGATTATCTTAATCTAAATCAAAATTATCCACTCTATCAAAATTACCACTTGTTTAAATAATTATATTTTCATAGTTTTTGGACTTATCTCGAAACGTTTCCGAGATCGACAAGCCGCAATAAAGTCTTAAATTTTGATAGAACCTGCCCTTCTGCCAAGAATAATCATTTTAATTAATTAAGATTGTATGTATATAATGATTTTTGGATTAGAAAGGATGATCAAGGTTAATTGGAAATATCGGATTCAATAACAGTATAATCGTTAGAAGCTTTGAAGATTTTACTTAAATTCATACTAACCGTCCAGAAAAAAATTGGACAAGTGATGCTATTGTATAGATCGCCTTTAAAAGAAGACAGAGTCAACCGCGACAATTAGGAATATATTAAGTTGTATTTACAGGGGAAGAGAGAGAATCTTTCTTTGCCTTGTCTCGTTTTAAAGTTTTTTTTTTTAAGTATTTATCTGAGGGCCATTTAGACTCCGTACATATTTAAATTAATTAGTAGCTAATATAATTTAAATAAATTTTATTGTTCAGGACGGGAAGCTGATTGTTTTAAAGTTGAACTTGTCTAATTTTTTTGTAGACAGTTTGTATTTTTTAAATTTATTTATAATAATCTTTCCACCTGCAAAGGTAATTTAGAGTTTGCAATTATATATGTATAATTAAAAATAATTAATATCGATGGCTTTTCCGGCGAGAGTCAAACAGCCTTGTTCCTTGGAGTCACCTATCCGAGGTTCGGCGCTGCTTGGCCTTGCTTGTCAACAAATATCTTGGTGACTGTTGTTCTTGTCTACAGCCAGGTCCGGCAGCTAATATATTTTTTTAAATTTGATCTAATTTAATATTTCGTAACCTATCCCTTGGTGAAGAGGTAAAGGTCTTGCTTCACATACCAAGGTTAGTGGTTCACTTCCCTGAGCGACAAAGATTTATTTATATTATATTTGCTACCAATTAGTATTTAGAGATTATAATTTTTCAATTTATATATATATATAAATAACAAAATATCATTGGCTTCCGACAGCGTTCAACAACCTTCCTCAGGGCCATCCATTCGGTTGAGCCTGTTAACAAAGATCTTGTGGCTATTACTTTTCTCTTGGACCAAGTCCGCATTTCTTATAATAACTCTGTTCAATAATGTAATTAAGTTTAAAAAATGCCCTATCCCTTGGTGCAGAGCTTAGAGGTCTGGGTTCACGTACCAAAGGTCAGTGGTTCGCTTCCCGTCCTGAGCGACAAAAATGTATTTAAATTATATTGGCTACTAATTAATTTAAATATATAAGGATGGAGTCTAAATGGCCTCAGATGCCGAAAGACTTAAAAATAAATTTAAAAAAAAATTTTAAAAATATATACTACATTTTTGTTTATTGATTTGGTCGGTATCATATAGTTTATACTGTTTACTAACTTAAATCTTACACATAATTTGTTTATTTAATATGCGGTCCGAGACAATTTTTTTCTTCAAAGATGAAAGAAAGGGAAGGCAAAGATTTGTTGAAATATCAATTTTGGTAAAAACATAAAAACTTTATTTTAGACTCTCCTCTGAGTGAAAGATAAAAATAATTATTTTACAATATAATACAATACAAGGAGTTTGATTTGTTTTATAATATTCAACTTTAAAATTTAATTCATTATTTTTATTTATTTTAAATATTTTTTTCATTTTCTTTCATCAGAGTGTTCTAGAATCTATTTGTATTTAAATTCTTTTTATAATTTAAGTATGCTGTTATCTATAGTAAACAGGTTAAGAGGTTATAATTGGATATTTTATACCTATATGGATTGGATATTCGTTGACTTCATAACATATAGTTGACATCTTGTTTATTTAATTAAATAAATCTTCACTAAATTAGATTAAAATTAATTTAAATCAATACTTAATAATAAAAAGAAATAAAAACAAACTTGACATGAATTTGACATTCATGAGATTGAAAGCAAAGATAAAAAAAAAAAAAGAGCAACTCATTAAAAAAGTCGTCTTTAATTGAACAATGAGCGCCATCTTTAAATAAATTTTTACTAAAGAGCGCAAAATTCAAAAAACTAACATTAATTTATATGTATTTTATTACAATAATCTTTACTAAATGAATAATCTCTAAGTGAAAGAATTTTTTAATTGATTTGAAGATATTTTGTATAGAAAATTGATATTAAAATAAAATATAATTTCAAAAAATAAATCTGATAGGCTTTTGACAATTCTAAATATTAGCTTTAATTTTAAAGTTGCATTTAAAGAATATTATTTTATTCATTTTTTATAAGATAGAGCATTCACCGTAAATTTATTGAATAATAAAAGAAAATATTTATATTTTCTTTATTTTTTTTATAAATATCTTTTTTTACAGTATGTGTGGCCTTTCAGACATCATATAAATTTACTATTTAAGATAACAATTACACAAGCATATTGAAAAAATGGTATAGGGGCTAGCGGTCTGGCTTTCTGCATTGGGTCCGTAAGTGGGTTTTAAGATTAGAATTTGTTGAAAATTGCCTTTTACATACATCACATTGAAAAGGTTTCTCGCCTGTGTGTGTGCGCATATGGAATTTGAGAGTATGGTTTTGAGTAAATTGTTTATTGCAGATATCACATTGAAACGGTTTTTCGCCGGTGTGAATTCGCAAATGGATGGAAAGGTGTTGGAGCTGTCCAAATTTTTTCTTACATATATCACATTTATGAGGTGTTTCACCTGTATGCGTTCGTAAATGTTTTTTGAGATTGGAGTTTGTAGAAAATTCTTTGTTACAGATATCACATTTAAAAGGTTTTTCACCGGTATGAGTGCGTAAATGGATTTTCAAAGTATTGTTTTGAGAAAATTGTTTATTACATATATCACAATGAAAAGGTTTCTCGCCGGTATGGATCCGCAAATGCAATTTGAGGTTTGACGATCGAGAAAAATTCTTTTTACAAAATTCACATTGGAAAACTCTCTTTTTGTTTAAGCCAATATCTGTTTGGCATTCAAAAGTAATTTTGTCTGGAGCTTTAAGAAACGTCTTCTTTTTTTCTTGGTCCAATGTGATGGGAATTATCATTTTCTCTTTTTTTATTTTCTCTAAAGAAACAAAAAATATTATTAATCTATAAAAAGAGAATAGAAAATTTTAATATAATCACCTGTACTCTCATTATCAAGATCAAATTTTATTTTATCAAACAAATTAATATTGTCAATTTTACATTTTTTGCTATGTTTCGATAGAAAAAATAAATTTATAAAATTAGTCTGACAAAAGAAACATGTAAAGACTGGACCTAAAAGAAAAAGAAATAAATATACTTAGATTAGAATAGTTAAAAAATAAGAAATCAACTATTCTTTTTATCAATCCTCACAAATTTTATTAATAAAAAAGATTTCATAATGTAATTCATATTAATGCCTTGATTATTCCTTAAGTCCTAGTCAATATTTTTGAAATGTATCTCCACAAAGAATAAAAATGAAAAAAAAGCTAAAAAAAAAAAAAGGCTTTCATTTCTTAAGTTGAAATCAGGGTTCAATATTGATAAATATCAATATTTAACTCTCAAACCAATTATTAAACGTTGGACCAAACGTCTGCCAACGTAATGACTTTTTTTCAAAATAAAGGTTGGTAATTTCATAAGGAAATAGAATAATGTTATAAAAATATATGAGAATGTATATAAGGATTTGGAGTGATGACACCAATTGTTTCACTCTATTTAAAAATATTTCGACCAATCTGACGTTGGTTTCCTTAATCATCTCATCAGACATACTACATACTTCATACGTACTACATATGATCACATTGTGGTCGGCTTGACCGAGTTGTTATTTTCAAATAAAGTGAGTGAGACCAGAGAGAAAAAGCTAGTTTCATTTCTCAAATTCCTCATTATTCATCAATTTTCTCAAAGAAAAGTGTGAGAATCTTTCAAATCTTTGTAGAGAGCTAAGATGAAGTACATATGTGGCTATAGTTTATAATTAGTTGTGAGAAATTATTGGAGAAAAAATTAGGAGTTTTTAAAAATCATATAATATATATATATTATATATATGGTATTTATTTTAATTTTTTGATGGAAGAGCAAAGAATGGAGGCGAGGGAGTCATAAATCTCCAACCAAACGACTGGACTAAAGGAAAAAAAGGAGAGAGGGTTTTAGATATAAGATTTTTCTTGCATTTGGATTCTATCTACTTCACGGCTTTCCTCACAAATATTTCTTAAATTTTTGAGAATTTGTTTGGAGAGCTTCCGCAAATGTCACATACTGTAAAACTATGCCCGTCGATAGATGGAGGGAAAAGGCTGGTATAGCAGTGAAGAAATAACGGACCTTAGCTCGGATAATTCGAGGTTGCCATCGATGTCATCAAAAGAGGTGAGCGCGTTAGTTGAAAGGATTAAAGAAAAGGTTTTTTTGTGTTTACATGATATGAAATTTTGTACTAATGAATCCAAGCTATTTGCAAAATAAATTTGTATATTTAGAGAAAAACAATCACTGGTTTTTGTTTCTCTAAGAATTTAATGAAATATAATTATTTATTTATTAAATATCATTCAAAGGCGTTTGACATTTGGAGGTTATAATTTATAAAAAATTACCAATGTGAATTGGAAAATTAATATCTTCAGATTTTCTGTCACAAGAGTTTCCATCTTCAATAATATTTGACATTTTGATAATTTAAAAAAAAAAAATTGAGATAAAATAAATTTTGAAGATAATAAAAATATTTGGATTAAAAGAAATATTGTGAGACACTAGCGTTCCATGCGGTAGTAAACTAAAATTTTGAATTCAAGGTGAAATCAGAGGCCAATTTTTGATTGGCAACATCGCATTGCTAGCCATGTTTAAAAA